>JAYMSZ010001320.1:0-14723 GCA_036897665.1 Pelargonium citronellum | reverse complement strand
GAATTTGATTATTTAGATGACTCTTGTTAAAATAATAGTAAAAAGAATATATATTAAATGAATGATGGACAATTTTGTCAATCCATGAAATTTATGATTAAGGTTGTGGAAGAAGTGTTTTTTGGTGTGGAAATAGCATTTCCCAAAAATAATTATTGAATTTAAAGTAATATAATTAATTGAAGTAGATAAATATGTTTTAAATAATTTGTTATAGCATTGATAAATTAATTCAAATAAAAAATTAAATAAATAGAGTTGACACATGGCACATAGATTGAGTGCCACTTGTCACTCATATAGTGTGTGTATTTCCTATGTAATATATATATTAGATTAGATTAGATTGTTTTTATTTTTGAAGGAAAAGATAATTGTTATATCTTTACAAATTCACTAAAAAAATAGACAATTATTTTAAGAAGATGGTAAAAGAAAACTTGTTAGCCAAGTAGAACAGTATGGATAAATAAATACAGTAATATTTTTTAATTTCGAAATACAGTAATTAACTGATGTTAAGGATAATTACTTAAAAAATCATATACTGTAGGTTAGATCATTATCTGCCATTTTTTCAAATTAATTATACAATTTTACCCTCGACGCTTTCCTTTGTTAGTACATAGAAACCTGCCTCCACTCCAGACTCCAGCAACGTTCAACGTATTTTCTTCTTGGAGTCAAATGATCGAACACTTGGTATGCAAACTTTAACCACACTCCGTAAAAGCCTCCGTAGCGACTCCTCCGATCCCAAGCAAATCGCCATCACAGCTATGGTCATTCCACTGGTGAAGTTGTGCACGCTCGCCATCAGAACCATCAGCAAGCCCATCGCCAATAGGCTCAAGCAAGAGGCAAGCATCAACCCTAAGTTCCGCACGCGCATCATCGCCATTGCCCAGGTTCGCTTTTTTTCTTTCACAGGAACGCCATTTGTATCTCTGTATATGGTTTTGATCTTTTGCTGAATTGGGATCGATGTGTCTTTTATGATCCCTGGATAATATTTTGACAGTTTTTAATTTCAGCAACTTCTGTTCATGGATCTTGCACTTAGGCTATTGTTATTTTCAAGTGTGCTTCATGTGCGTTTTGTTTAGCTTTGCTGTAACTTTGTTATTCTTTATGGTGATAATGGGAATAATTAATTATTTACATCTTTTCTCTAGAGTTTAATTAATGTTATAGTGATATTGATAAATTTTGAAGTTCTAGTTTACTTTGTGTCTGCTTGCTGGGTTGCCCTTCAGTCGAGGATAGAATTTTATGAATTTCCTGTAAGTTAGGTGCAAAATGTATAACTGAACTAGCAACTCATGGAGTTTTAGGAAACAGTGTCCTCTCTGATTCATACATTGTGAAGAGGCATTGTAATTATATTGCAAGATTAATGTATTAGTCACTTGTGGTGCTGATAGTGACGCTATTCACTCGTCAAGTGTAATTTTAGTGCCTAATGCAGACTAGTAAAATCTCTGGTTAGCTGTCATTCCATAGGGTCGACTTCCCTTGAATTTTGAGTTTTATCAAACATTTCGGTGTTGTGTACTGAGCTCTGTTTGGCCCCTTTTTATGGTCATTGTACATGATTGTGGTCTTTGAATACGTCAAGTTGTTGATATTCATGTCATTGTGTGTTTTTTTTTCTTCATTTTTTATCAGATCCTTCTTAAATAAACGATTTTGAGAGAGGTATATGAAGACGACTTTTTGCTTGAAAGAGTATATGCTTACTTATTTATTTGTGTCAATTAACCATTTGATGTTCTTGTATTTTCTTATCCATGATACTGACCAGGCGAATCATAGATTTACAACAAATATGCAAAGACGCATCTATGGCCGTGCCACTGATGTTGCTATACGCCCATTGAATGAGGAGAGAGCTGTCCAAGTTGCTTCTGATCTTTTTGGGGAGCTCTTTGTGTTCTCGGTACTAATCGCTTACTCTGTCGGTGACTAGTCAGAAAGTGGTCACCAAAATTAATGGCTAACATGATACAAATGCAGATGCTTGTGTTTATTTTACTTGCCTGCATGTCCATACTTAAAATGCTTCTAGAGACTAGTGGTAGAGTGCTTGCATGCTTACACACTCATAGGCATATGTAAAATGATATATAGATTTCCTTTTATCTATTATAAGAAGTAAGTGCTTAGATGATGCAAATGGCATTGTTTG
Organism: Pelargonium citronellum; assembly: GCA_036897665.1. Taxonomy (NCBI): domain Eukaryota; kingdom Viridiplantae; phylum Streptophyta; class Magnoliopsida; order Geraniales; family Geraniaceae; genus Pelargonium; species Pelargonium citronellum. Next base: position 12,535 of record JAYMSZ010001320.1, on the reverse strand, counting down.
GTGGCTGGTATACATTTATATATGTGATGTTTGTTGTTCATTAAGATCACAATTGGTGAGTTTGACTCAGGCAGATGTCTTATTCAGTTAAATTCTCTTCAGTCTTTACTTATAGTTTTGGATAAAGCAATCTAGAAAGATGTCAGTAGCTTGTGAGTTCTGCTGACCGGGGCAGTATTCTAGTTTGGAGCCTTTTTTTCATGACATTAACCTCCTGCACTTCATATATGTAGCTAAGAGTTGGAAGAAAGGCCTCTGCACTGTACTCTTTTGAGTTGCATTGTGCAAACATTCCATATAGATGATAAACCTATACAATCCCAATTCTCTCTTCAGGTTGCAGGAGCTGCTGTTATTTTTGAGTGGCAAAGAAGCTCTAGATCAGAAGCAAGAAAGGAGGAGATGCGCAAACAGGAGCTGCAGGTAGTACTTCAATGGCCTTCTCCAGAGCATTATATCCTCTGAATTTGTCTTCATTTGTTGAGAAACTCTTGTGGGATTGTTCTATTCTGTCAGTTTTTTTCCATTTTGGGGGAGTGATATATCTTTCTTTTCGGTTCTCTTTTTGCTGGACAGAATGTGTTTGAGGCGTTTGATTAGGTGTGCTTCTTGATCTTAGGTCAACGATATCCCTAAGATAAGTTAGTTACAACCTCTTGAGTTTGTTACAATAAGAGCACATGGGGGTTTGAGGAGGAAAGTCTAATCCTAACTAACGAGTCTAACTTATTCTTAATTTTACAAAAATGGAAATGTAGAAACTCATTTTGGGACTGATGGAGCAATAGATTACGAGTAAGACTCGTGCTGCCCAAAATATGGCTGTCTGGTTAATCTTCAGTATGTACTCAAGCATAAAAAGGCGTAATAACTTATGCTATATTGCTATTTGCTTTGTATCGGTTTGAAGTGTCTTAGGTGTTACTTCAAGCTACATGGAAGACAGGACCAACAGCTGAAACATTTTTAATTACTCCTTTGATTTAGCCCTTTGGCATGTTATTGAATCAATGCACTAGTCTCAGCATATGATTTTAGGAAGTGATAGAAGTTCATCTCGTATATTTGAATGGATGTACTTTTGCTTTCATAAATAGATAATGATTGGACTCTTCGCATATTGAGTCTAGTTTTCTGATCCTCTATCCAATGTTTAGGCAATGAAGCAAAGACATGATGATTTAGTAAGAGATGTTGAAGCTTTAAAACATGATATTGAAGTGATGAGGCAGGAACTTGCAAAAGGAGGACTTGGTCGCATTCTTTCCTACCTCAGACACATTCAGAATGTTGAAGATGGACTGCAAAGTCCGCCTGACCATCACATAATCAGGTAAAGCACACAGTAATGTTAGGAACTATTACACTTTGGGCTCCATATGGAAAAAATTCTAGATAGAATCTGAATTCAGTTGCAACTGAATCAAGTTACTCATCTTCAATGTTCTGAAATTGAGTTTTAGCAAACTAAAGAGACTCCTAACATCGAAATTCAAAGGATACAGTTGCAGCTGAATCAAATTATTTTGTTACCAAGTTTCTAAATGAAAGAATAGGTTTGTTTCTGATATAAAGTTTGATTCTATTATACTGTTTTCATTTTCTTTTACATGGACTTGTTGCGAATAGCTTGACCTCTACTTTTGTGCAGAAAATCAGCAACAGAGAAAAGCTGAATTCTGTAAAGACTTAGAATTTGTGCAGTCAGTAGCAGTTATACCATTCTTAATAGTTTTAGCTAGTTTGCTTGGTTTCAGAGTTTGAAAGAAACCCTTCATAGTTCATACGTATGGTTAGAATACATTTCAACATTCGTTTTTCTTTCGAAATTTTGTGCATGTCATATTTGGATTGATCCGTAGTTTCTTGGTAGGATTCATTGCCCAATTATTTGCCTAATATGTCCCAATCTGTATGATATGAACCAGGAAGACTCATTTGACAATTGACACTATCGAATCATTGATACGAGTGCAATTTCTTTGTATATGTACCGATCTCTTAATTTCTCTATGTACGTATATATGTTAATTGGATTGAAAGTCAATTCATATTATCTTCGGTACATACAGATATGCTTACCAATACTATTGTTAAGAGGCTTGGGTTAAGAGGTTTGGTCTTTTTCCTGAACACTATTGTTTCCTTGTTTGAGATTGTAAATATTCGTCTTGTATGGGTTACTTAGGCCGTTGCAAGATAAAATTTCGTCACCTGTCTGTATCAAAAAAAAAAAAAAGATATGCTTACCAATATAGTGACAAATGCGAGACAATGGAATTGGACTCTCATTTGTCATCACAAAAAGAATAATGTTATCAGTACATCTACACAAAATGAGCATCTCTTCATTTTCAATATAAAACATCATCTCACTCGGCCCAATGAGATTCTAAGTCTACGGCCTACAACAACAAAAATGTGTTCGTGACCATATGCCCATTTCATATGAAGCTAAAAAATAATTTTTTATTTAAACGAAATAACCTCATATATTAATCAAAGTAAATCGGCTAATAACAATCATACATAAAGTTGGGATATTGCAGGCCAATTCGAAAAAGTAACATTTTCTAAGTGACCGTAATAACCAAGATATTCTGAATAATCTGACTGAAAAGCCCAAGAATCCTCCTTTTACCTACAAAAAGAAAAAATTAAAATATTTACACTCTACAATCTTCTTATTGAAAGAAAAAAAAAATGTAAAATTTGACCCATATTTAAGGGATAATTTTTTTTGATATTTTATGGGAATAAAAAATAAAAAATAGAGAGATAATTATAAACGTAAAACATGTGCTCGGGCCCCTAACGGACCCTGTTACAAATTTACCCGGCTCCGTTTTGTCATCTTTTTTCTTTAGCAAAAGGAAATTCACTTGTACTGCACAGCAGTGCACAAAGTTGTGTTGTGCATGGTTTTAGGTTTTTAGCGGTACCAACCCATCCTCTGTCCGTCTCGCTGCTTTTCGCTTTTTCATCCTTCTCTCTTAAGCTTCGTCTCCTCTTTATTCTCTCCACAATCCTCAAACCCTAACTCGCTCTCCATACTTCGCCATATTTTCAGGTAATTTGTCTTTGCTTTCACTTTTTCATTCATATTTAATTTTTGATGTGTTGAATGTTTTTATAAATTTCTCGGTCACATTGACTACTGGATTTAGGCTTTTCTTTGTGATTCGAACCCAAAGCATTATAACTACTTTAATTTAACTATGAATTGAACGATCGCTGCGTTTGATCTTCGCATTTTGTTGTTGAAAATTGAATTTCGGTAGATTCCCTATCTTATATTCCGAAGAGAGGAAGTGATGAAATCAGCTGAAAATAATTGAACCTTGATGGATTGAGCATCTCTGTGATATCTTCTACTAGGGGTCTGATTTATGTACTTGATATTTGTGTTTGTTCTATGTAATTGTTTATGTGTTGCTCCTGATTTTCTACTTATCTGGTTTAATTTTGAATCAATTTGGTGATTGTTTTTATTTGCCCTTTATTGTGCTTTTGATATCGAGCATTGATTCGAATATTGTATTCTGCTTTGTAGGGCTTTTTAAGGAGAGGATCAATGCGGAGCAGTGCGAAGAACAAATGCAATTCTTCCTCCCACCAGCTATTGAAGGACAAAGCGAAGAACAGGGTCAACTGTCTTCAAGGGATGCTTACGGATCTTCAATCTGCAAGGAAGGAGAGCCGAACGGGAGACATGAATGTCTTGGAGGAGCAAGTGCATCTGATGCTTCGGGAGTGGAATGCTGAGCTCAATGAGCCAAGCCCGGCATCCTCTTTGAATGTTTGTAGCTTTTCACTAAAGTTTTTTTTGTTCATAATTATATGCTCATCGTTTTTATTACAAGTGACGTTTGTCTCAAATTTCGAAAGTTTATATTGTTGTTACTTAGGGTGGTAGCCTTGGATCGTTTGCGGATATTGGTCGATTGTTGCAACTTTGTGAAGAAGAAGATGATGCAACTAGTGCATTAGCTGAGCAACCTACATTGAAGCCTGATCCTGATGCTCCAAGCCTTAATGTGGATGATTTAATGAAGGTGAGCTTTAACTATTTTGTAGTTGGCGATATCAGTATGAGCTTTTTGCTACTTTTGTGCAATGTGCACTGTAAAGATCACTCCTAATAATCTCATTAGATTGTGCTCTTTCAGTTACCAAGACAACACGATGTTCATCTGATTGCTAAGAAACTCAAGGAAGGCAGTATATATTAAGGCTTAAAAATAATTACTTAAGGCTTGCATTAGGGACAGAAGTAATATTCATATTAAGAGAATGTGAAAATATTAACAGTCAAGATTGTATGAACTTGCTGGGCATTGAAAATCACTAAATCAGTTATGCTTACTGAAGTGGCAATTGGCTTTTATTTTTTTGTGGTGCTGCTGAATGTCTGAACCTCCTATTTGGTTCTTGAATATTCCAATCAAACTTTGTTCATCTACTACCTTTGACTTTATCACATTATAAAGTGCAACAAAATCAACATTGACATTCACTTGTTTCTATTGTTTTGGTTTTTGAAATGTACGCTTGGTTTTGAAGTTAATAGCATGGCCAGATTTTTTGAGTGGAGGATTCCTTTTTATATGCCTTCTCCTGGTGACTGTTAGACTATAAAACCACTGCCTTTACTCATCACCTGGACTATCAAATGATTTTACTACATACAAGTTGTTAACTTGTGCAATCTGCTGGATATGCAATTACTTGGGAATTTGGCACAATATGTTAGGATTGATATGATCTTGCATGAATCACCTAATCTATATGTCTTACTTTATGTAAGAACCAATTGCATGGGAAACCCTTTGATAAGGCTCTGTTGCTTGGGACTTTTGATAAGATGGTCCTATGAAAATACTCTTTCGTCATATATAGTGTCCTTGTGATCTCTTTGTTTCCAGAAATCATTATATTAAGTGGTAGTTGCTTTAGTATATTTAGGTTCCTGTTATTTTTTTCTTGTTGCGGAAATGGAAAGTATTATAATAAGATGTTATACCTAAGGCATCTTGTATCTTTAGATTTATTATGTGAGTTTGTATGTCTAGATTACTAGTCTTGCAAGGTTTTTGGTTTTTATAGATATGTAGTGCATAAAAGTTACTTTAAGAGTGCAGCTTCAAAAGTTAAAATTTCATTCTTGAAGTTGAAAAATGGGCGTCTCTTTCATTCCATTAACCCTATATCAATAGTGTATATTTCTTTATTCTCTATATATCTTTAAATCTTCCATTCACTATTTTCCCTTTACATCACTTAGCCAAAAGTTAGAACGAGGTATTTATATTGTGTGCAATATGTTATTTAAAAAATTTAACATCTTAGGATCACCTAATTATTTTGCATATTCTTTTCGAACAATGGAAGAAAGAGGATGTTTTTCTCTCTATGTAGCTGAATTTAGTGTTTCGGTTTGCTCCCTAAGTTTTGGACTGCACTATATGGTGTAGTGTGCTTGATGGTAGTACATTCTGGTTAGACTCTGAGAGATAAAATAAAATCTTTGGCAAAAGGTTTTGCGTTAACCTCTGCTTTGTATTCCATTTATAATTTGAGAGAATGCTAGTTTGCGTCTTCTTGCTCAACAAGACTCTTGATTTGTCTGCTAGTTTTTTAGAATGTACAGGTCAGGTGAATAACAAGTTTAACTGTCTTTTCCAGGGATTTTGTGTAAACCAACAACAGGAAGACGTTTTCCAAGGATTTGATCAATGCAAGGGCTCTGCCTCAGGCTTGCAGCACATGGTTAACAACTCGAATTTGACTGACCAGGTGGATTACAATCAATTCAATCTGCCGCAGAACTTTGATTATGGGCTTTTTGGGATGAATGATTCCAAAGATTTCAGACAGGAGGCTATACCCAGCTTTCTGCCAAATGTCTGCCCTCCACCATCTGCTTTCCTGGGGCCAAAATGCAGTCTTTGGGATTGTCCAAGGCCTGCTCAAGGATTGGAATGGTGTCAGGATTTTTGCAGTAGTGATCATGCTATTCTTGCATTAAATGAAGGTTGCCCTGGTGTGTCTCCGGTACTGCGACCTGGGGGCATCTGGTTCAAGGATGGTCAACTATTTGCTGCCCTTAGTGCAAAGATACAAGGCAAGGATGTGGGCATCCCTGAATGTGAAGGGGCTGCTACTACTCGATCTCCATGGAATGCTTCTGGTAAGCCTTCCCCTTGAATGTTCAATCACTTTTCTCCCTGCATGCCTCAAATAACTTGGTTGTATCACGTAGATAATACAATCAGTTTCATGTACGCATTCCTCCCATTTACGTCGTATGGCACCGTATGTTTGGATATGTCTTGATTTTGATAGATTGTTGTTTCAAATTGCAGCACTATTTGATCTTAATTTGCTGGAGGGTGAGGCAATAAGAGAGTGGCTCTTTTTTGATAAACCTAGAAGGGCATTTGAGAGTGGAAACAGAAAGCAGAGGTCACTGCCAGATTACAGTGGACGTGGTTGGCATGAATCAAGAAAGCAGGTGGTGAAGGAATTCGGGGGCCAGAAGCGATCCTATTACATGGATCCTCAGCCTCAGAATAATCTGGAGTGGCATTTGTTTGAATATGAGATCAACGGTTGCGAAGCTTGTGCATTGTATAGATTAGAACTCAAGCTTGTTGATGGAAAGAAGAGTCCAAAAGGAAAGGTGGCCACAAATGATTCACTTGCTGATCTGCAGAAGAAGATGGGAAGGCTCACTGCTGAGGTTTCGCCGGAATCCAGGCGCGCCTCTGGTAAGGGCAAGCTAAAGTCTACCAAAAAGGAGGATGCTGGAAATGTAAACTCTGCTCAAAGTGAAATCCAGGGTTGTGGATTGACTGATCCATACAATCATGCTGCTGGTAATTAGACTAACCAATCCGTTACATGGTGCATTAACCAGAGGATGGAGTGACTGTAATGTATGATCCGCTTAGGCCTTGCCCTCACCTTATTTTTATTAAAGACGCATGAGTTGGCTTAGTCTAAGTATATCAACAATCTAAATGATCTCAGTTAATATTTCTTGGATGTAAGAGGAGCAGTGGTATATTTAAGTGAATGGTTGAATCATGTGAGTAGCTTCTTCACTTACATCTCTCTAGAAAATTTACTTTTCTATTTTTCTGGTTCTACCCGGCTCGAATGAGAATTAGTCTGAGTGTGGTATAACTTAAAGGTGCCGATTTCGTGCACACTAGTACATCTCTAAAAATTCTGGTAGTTTAGATTATTAGATCATATCAGGACAATGATGTCCAAGCCATGCAGAATTTTATGGTATACCTGTGCAGAGAGGCTGAGCTAGAGAATGAGATCACAAATTTATTACAAACAAATATTCTTACACAAGAGTTCACTACAATTACAGTAGCAACATTTTTATTGCTTACAGTTGTTGGTAGCAATGAGCAATGTACTCATTTGCTACTTTTACTACCAAGTACAATCCGGTAACTTTGGTTCCTAGCTAGTGCTGAACCGAAGACCAGGAATTTGAATCAACCCAGTCAAAAGCTAGCGGGCTCAGAAAGGCATCGGGGATGCCAAAGTATCTAACCAAGCCAAGTGCATGAGGTCGCAGTTCGCTGCAGAGTTTTGTCACCTCTTTCCGAACTGCAGCTGCATTTTCTGTTGACAAGTAGCCATATCTGAGGAATGTGGCATCTTCTTCTACACTGATCAAAGCATACATGGACCTCAACAGACCTAGCACATCCTGCAGCAGAAACACACATTTTTTAACATCCGAATTTAGAATAAAATGGTGCTTGCACTTTCCAGTACCGTTCGCATCCCATCTCTCCTCCAAACTAGTTATTATAGCAAAAAAAAATTTCTTCTTAATTGCATCACATAAAGTAGCCTTCCTCCGCTCACCAAAAATCAGTATGATTTTGCTCTGTAAACTAGATGCCATTGCAACAAATATATAAGAGATAGTGATTTACTAAGATTTACCTTCAAAGAACCAGCAGGCACAGATGCCTCAGCCTCCATAAAGCTCTGTAATATTGCTCGTTCTGAGTAAGCTCTACCCAAATCTTCAGCAATCTGGTAACTCTGGTGCAGTAAAGGGAAAACAGCTTAAGAGAGGGAGATGCAAACAGAAATATATATATATATATATATATAGAGAGAGAGAGAGAGAGAGAGTCCTTACCGTAATGAATGCATACTCTTTGCTTTGTCCTTGTGCTTGATGTTGTGAAACTTCAGTGACAAAACGAGTCAATAGATCTCGCTCTCTTAAGCAGAATACATCAACCTGATGCAAAAGTGATGAGGAAGTTTGCACATCAACATGACTACTCTAAAGAAAAGAAACTAAGCAAGTTTAAAAGATATTACCTGGAACTGACTGCTCCTGAGGATAGAACTTGTGAGTTGAGATGGAATGACAGGACAAGGTTTGTTCATATGCTCTAATCCTAACCCCTTAAATGGTTTGTTTCTCTTCTTAGAAGTTACATATTCGCCAAGGAGTGCTTTGCTAACCTGTTACATATAGCACATGAACTCCGCTGTTTCAGATATAATTCTATGGTAGAATCTCCTAAAATGAAGTATAGTATCTAAGATTTCATGTCTATATATGAAACATTAAATGAGATTTGGAATTCGTCTTAAAATGTTGAAGGTGAAGTTGAACTCTTCAGGAGAAGATCATTTGTTAAATTTACCTGTTGCATAAGAACATTGTTGTCTCCCTCAAAAGTTGATTGCACGTCATATTCGCCTTTCAGATGACCAACACGATTTTCAGTCTTCAGACCTTGTCCTCCAAGGGCTTCACGACATTCCTGATGCATTCATGAGCCGAAGATAAGTGAAAAGAGTCCAGAGAAAAATAGTTAAGTCCAACTATTATTGTGGTTCCAGAATCCAGACCTGAAGAGTTCGCATGTTATGCCATGTTAAAATGGCCTTGAATGAACTTGAAATAACATGGATAACTTTGTTAGACTCAGGGGTCCTCTTCACATATATCATCTTCAAGTAGTTGGCAGCAAAACTCATAGCATATCTGTAGCACAAAAGAAAAAAAAATCAAATTTATATTAGTCAGAGCAGAACTTTATTAATTTTGAAGTGTCATCATTTACATCACAATAATCTTTGCTTCAGTTCCAACCAAACTGGAAGAAAAAAAAAATTTAACAAAAGAAAAATGGTTAAAGTTACAAACGATCCTCCAACTATGCACACATGTCATATTTGATCCCCAATTATGTTTTAAATCATTTTTGATCCTTCTACTATTCGATCTCATGATCTAGTGAATTAAAGTCTATTTTTTGAAAAAATTTAACGGAAATTTAACTTTCATTTAGTCTTATGTTTTGCCCATGCACTCAGTTAATGGAGATTTAGGCATATTCAAATTTTGAGAAGAATCGGAAGTTAAAAAAGTTTATTTTGGGGCATTGGTGATGAGATTGAATAGTACAAAGATCAATGGTGAATAAATAAATAGTTAAGAGGATCTAGTATGATATTCGTGTACAGTTGAAGGATCATTTATAACATTAACCCAAAGAAAAATAATCGTAAAAGCAGAAGGATTACTCAAACAGAAAATTTTACTACCATAGAGTACAAACTAACAAACTATATGCTACGCTAAAGTGCAAAAGCTAGGCTTGACGTTACAATGACCAATATGACAGAACCAAAGGAAATAGAACTTAGAGAGCCTAATATCTAGTGTGGTAAGAGTATTGTCAGCAAGTCTGAAGTCTGAACTAACAGAGTGTAGCCTTCCTTAAATGCAGAAAAAATACAGTATACTGGAGTAGCATCTATGATCTAACCCATTACTAAAATAAACCTCATTATTCACGGAACAACTCTAATGAAAATTATGATGACATGATGGTTGTTAATAGAACACTTACGTTTTTGCAAGTAGAGGTAAGAGTCGCCTTTGATGACTTGGGTAATCAAGCAACAGCACCTCAGGTTCATTTGGTGCAATAGAAAAAGCCCGCCTTGACAAAGCATATCTTATTGCAATTGCTAAACCAATCTGAAGAGGAGATGAAAAATAAAACAGAGTTCATGACAAACTGAGCTTATTGTAAGTGACCAGGTATCCCTAGAGTTGTGGGAATATGCAAATACAGTAATAATCAAACATCATCACAACATGTAGTACCTTAGACATATACACCGCACTGACTGCAATGGTTACACGACCAGATGTCAGAGGGGCAAGGAATGCAGCAAATCTCTGAAAATATATTTACTGGTGTAAGAATTCCTTATAAAATTATCAGCAATAATGTTCTATCTGATTCTTCATGGAAGAGAGAAATGAAGTAGGAGATGGATGAAATAGGATAAGAAAACTGTGAATTTGAAAGATAGTAACCTGATCTGGGTCCTTTATTGCACTCAGATATTGCCCATCTGGTGAAACATCAGCCACTGAGTTCAACAAATTCTCTCTTGGGATCCTGACATTATCAAACCTGAAACACATTCCAAAACCTTTAGGTATATCTGTAACAAGTTGATGATGTACTACTATAATAGTCATATGTCATAAAATGATGTTCTACAAACAAAAGAGTGATCTCCTACCAGATTCGTCCGTTATCAACACCATTTAAACCAATTTTGTGACCACAATCAGTTATTCGGATATTTGGACAAATGTTGCCTTCTGCATCTCTGATCTGAGTTATAAATGCATGGACCCCTTGGTTGGTCCCATTTATATTGAGCTGTGAAAAGACTACGGTATGCGTTGCATGCTGAACACATTAGATTAAAAATAATGTCAGTACACAAGTGAAGTTGAAGCAGGGGAAAATAAAATGATATACTTGAAACATATTCGTAAAGGCATCAAAAAACCAAAAAAAAAACAAAAAAAACAAAATAGCGCTGATAGTTAAATCCTTACATTAGCTGCCCCTCCAATCCAATATTTTTGAGCTGATTCACAGGGAGTGTTAACAATAAACTCTTTGGTGGTTGAATCATAAGTGGTAACTGTTTCAATTCCTCGAACCTGAAAGCAACGACAAAAGACATAACTAGTTAAAGTCACCAGATAGAAGCAGCATCACCCCAAAAGACTAAGCAACCTTGACATACATTACTTCCATGTCCCAACTCAGTCATTGCAAAGCAACCTTTGACAATGTAATTCTCAGTGTCCCTCAACCATTTATCGTGGTGCCGCTTCGTCCCAAAGAACCGGATAGCACCACCCCTGAAGTTTTACAAACAGAGAACCAAGTGATGAATAAATATCTCAAAAATATCTGAAAACCCCCTTCTAGTTTTGGCAATCTCTTCAACTGATCATTACCATATCTAAACAATAGTTATCAAATTCAAACAAATTATTCAACGCCATAGCTATGCAAAAAGAAAAAGGAAAAAAGCCCCTTGATTTGTAGCATAGAAACGAACACAAAGTTAGCAGAATCATTTTCAACCGAACTAACCATAAATTGAAGTAAATCAAAACTTTCTTTTAGTTTTCCCCTAATTTCTCGGGAATTAAACCAAACAGTGTAATAGCTCGGCAACAAAATCAATGAATTATGGCAAAATTCAACTCACGTACCACAAGAAGAAGTGAACCCCAATTTTGATAGAGAGCGAATGATCGTAGATGGACGAGACTTCGAGGAGCGCGAACTTCCTCATCTCAGCCTCCTCTCCCTCTCCGGTGAGCCACCCATCGAAAACGCCCTTTTCCCTCAAATACTCAATCCGCCTCATCGTCATCTCCCGCTGCTGCTCCATCGACTGGTTGTAGTCCGGAGACACGAACACCCTGCCGCCCGATTCCCTCGGGTTGAAGAGCTTGCTCTGCCTCATCAGCCCGAAGAGCCAGTCGCGGTCGGCGAGGTTGTGGCCGTCCATCAGCTTCCGCATCTCGCCGACATCAAAGGAGACAGTCTCAGAGAGCTCCGGAGGAGAGTACTGGAGGCACACGTTTCGCTCGAGGGACGACGAGTTCTGAGACGACGGCGCCGCCGCCTGGAGGAGGTGGTTGGCGATGACTCGAGCGCGCCGAGAAGCCGGATCCATGGTTGTCAAATTAGGAATCGGAATCGGAATCGGAATTGGAATTGGAATCAGAGCCTGAGCTAGAGCTGGAGGAGAATTGAATATAAATCCTTGTGAGAAATTCCTGGAAATGAAATCCTAGGGAATTTGGAATCCGTGGAAAATTTGGTAGTTACGAGTTTACGCGCGCAGGGATTAGGTGGGGAAGCTACAGACAGAGGTTTGGAATGCCGGAATGGGCAGAAGAAAACGACACCGTTTTCATCCAATATACAGCAAAATTATTTGCACAAGACGTGGATCTATAACGTGCGCTTATCCGTTTCTATAGGGATGCGTGTAAACTGAATTAAGATTATTAGTATTATTTTTTTCTAATTTAGAGGTCAACATTTCAGTTTCTAGAAGACATAAATTGTAGAGGATTACCAAAACAACGCTCAAACATCGTATCTAAGATCTCGTTTTTGAGGCACCTCCATACATT
>JAYMSZ010001319.1:0-14727 GCA_036897665.1 Pelargonium citronellum | reverse complement strand
TGGCACAAGGAAGCAACGTCAACACAATTGTCTGTGATGAGGGCGTCTGCGAATCGGGTGGGGGAGAATGTCACATCCCAAAAGAATGGGTCTCCCCCAAGCACCTTTAGGATGGTCTTCGCCATGCGGCATGCTCCTATACTTGCGAGGCGGATGTTGATCGGTGTACTACTTGTGCAGGTATAACCTCTTTTCCTAGGATATGTGCTTATATTGCTTGAACCCCATGGAAAAGGTTGGGCCCTCTCTTTGTTTTGAGCATGAGAGCTAAAAGTTGAAAATGGTGATATAGCTTATCAGTTTTGGGATGTTGCACGGTTTTCTCTTGATGATTTTCTTATTTTTAGCGCTTTCAAATGAGCGGTTGGCCTTAATAACAATCACACCTTGCATTTATGAGGCTTGACTTGACTTCATTCCGAGATGTGGATCTGAAGCGTGAAGTGCCAGATGTGTAAGATTTTGGTATTGTACTTGATCGAGCATATGTCAAAGCAAGAAGCGGCCCAAGCGTCAATGTTGGTATGTATTTGAATGTGTATGTTCAAAGTGATTCAAATAGATAGTTGTTTGTTGAAGACTTATCCGCGGTTAGGGTGATGTTGGTCTTGACATTAGTTCCTTACAAATGACCTTTATAGGCTAATCATTGGTTTTGTTCTTCGGTCGTAGTGCTCTGCTTGCTTTATTTGTGGCGTCTACTCCGCCATATATTTTGATTGAAATACAGTCTTTTATGTGTTTTGTTTGTTATCTATGCTTTTGTTTAAATTTTTCTTTATGTTGTTCCTTTGAGGACATGTGATGCTTAGTATAAAACAGTTGTAGTGCTCTGGTAGTATTTATTGTTCGCGATTTGTAGTTGTTAACCATGAAAATCTGTGGCATCAAGCATCGAACAATATTGGGGGTGAGTGCATCATTTGTTGCTTTGCGATGTATAGTTGTTGTTGTCCATGTGTATAGTTGTTGTTTTCCATGAGGATCCTTGACATAAAACATTGACCGATGTTAGGGGTGAGCGCAACATTTGTTGTTTTGCGTTGTATAGTGGTAGTTGTTGTCATAAGGATCCGTGACGTCAAGCATCGACTGAACATTATCGTTTCCTTCAAAAACGAGCAATATTCAACATTAAATATCACATAGAGTAAGCTTATCCTTTGTTGCTTACGCTTTATTTTTCTATTTCCCCATAGCACTTGTGATGTCAATCACATATCGGGGTCGAGGGTGAGCGTATCATTCGTTTCTTGTGCTTTATAGATGTCGTTTCCCCCAAGCGCCCGTGATGTCAAATAGGTCTCAGAGCAAATGAAGAGTGTCTCAACACTCTCATTAGCTCATTGGTAGCAATATGATGGAGCTAGTACTAGTAGTAGCTGGGGATGGTTTAACATTTCATTTGTTCATCAGTGTATATACAAAGTGTTTGATTATTTGGGTCTGTGAAATTTTGCTGTTATTGGTTGAGTTTCTGATGAGTTTAATAGCATGAGTTATTATGATTGTCTGCTTGTGCACATAATTTTCTTTTCCTGAGCTTGTTGTTTTGTAGTAAGTAGATAGGAATGGAGTGAGGAGAGGAGTTGGTGTTTGGATTTGGTGGAAGTGGGATATTTATGACTGAGTGGTCACCAAGGGAGAGAGATGAATTCATATATATGCTAGAGTGGACTTTGGTTTTTATTTTTACCTGCTAGTTATGGCATTCATTATGGGCTGTCAATGCATCAGACTTGGCCAGCAGCCACTGAGCTTCCTATTGTTTTTACCATCTTTAATGTTGAGACACCAAAATCTACATAAAGCAAGTTGGGTTTTTCCTCAACTTTGGGTGTACCCTGTAGCTCAATAGTGAGAAACTTATTGATCTTTACACTCCTAGTTGGCTAGTTCCTATTTTCAATTCCTAGCACACCAGTTTTTGGAACATGTTATGCTATGTTTGTGCTTTCACTGGTTAGTGGGAGCACATATTCATATAGGGTTCTTGCTGTTCTGAAGAAACTATGTAGAAGGCACTGAGGATGCAATCTGATGCACCCTCTAGAATTGAATTGGCCAAGTAGGCTCCTTTTTGTTGTCATGGACATTTTCTTTGGCTTTTTGTGCTTTTAGATGTATTTTCTTTGTAATGCATTATGCAATTCTTGCACTTTTTCCCCCCAATTACTCTTGATTGTGATTCCTTAAACTGCATAAAAAGTTCATAGCTTTAGTAGGGGCCTGAGTGACTTGGTCTATGATTATGAACTTCCAACAAATTGACTATTTCTGATAGGATTATGTATGGTGATGATGTATGGGTGTGTGAGTTGTTACCTTCTTGGTTCATAACTCCAAATACAAAAAGTCAATTCCCTAAAAAGCACATTTGTCTAATCAAATTGACTAATTCTAACAGGGTGTTATGTATGTGTGGTGATGATGTAAGGATGTGTGGGTTATCTTCTTCTTAGATCATTAAAGTCAATTCCTTAAAAAGAATGTGGTTAATGAAATTCAATTCTTGATGACAGGCAACAGGGTCGAGCTTGGGACGATGTGGGCCTAATGTGGATACAGATCCAAGTCCCAGCAATGTAAAGATGTTGATGGGAATAGCCGAGGAGATGCTGAAGCAGAAGAATGTTGAATCTGTGCTGTTCGGAGGTAAACGGATAGCCGAGCAGAGCAATTACGAGAAACTCGACTGGTTTGCTGGTGAGCTTGTGCAAGAGCATCAGAGGAGGAGTTGCAGAATAGCTCCCACTGTTGCTTTCAAACAGGCAACACCTAGAACCACCTAGCTAGGCGCAAAAATTAGAATTCAACCAAAAGAAACAGGTAAGCTTTTGCTTTCACTCTTATATATGCACACATCATTTGTTGAAAGAAAGCATCTAAGTGGGCCAATATGAATTAAAAAAACTGTAGTAGCAAGATAATTTTCTCATCTGGTAAACAACTGAGCTTGCCATTTTTGCATATACGCAAAAGAGATTGCTATTTGGTTGTTACAATTCAACTTGAATGTTCATTTAATCAAAATTTTCCCACTTTGAAAACTACTCTTCACCAAACAGAAAATTGAAGTATTGACTCATGAATAGCATATGTATCATTCATATATATACTTTTATATGAATTTGTGACATTAGATAATAACTTACATTCACAGTGCATTTGGTATCATAGCTCTAATTTACAACACTGGTTAAATTAGGCCTGGACTTGTTGTCACTTGTCAGAATCTGTGTCCTCACCTTTGGTCTTGTCCTTTTGTTCTCTTCCATAGCTTCTAAAGATTAGCACCTGAACAACCGGTTACTATTAGACACAAGACTACAAGGTAGCTCCCTCCCCCACAATCCCCTTCTTGTCGGTCCACCGACGCTGATTCTTGAAATAGGTTTAAGGGTTGTTTGGTGATCTTGGAAGGATGTTTTGGTCATTAAGATTTGTGGGTGCCCAACCAAAGGGCGCATCCGTAGTCCGGAAAGAGGGTTGGTTCCTGTTACCATTACATGGTTTGACCATTTAGACAAGCTTCTCTCTTTAGCTCATGTGGTCCTTCTTCATGGCCTAGGAACCAACGACCACCCTCCACCTTTTCTCAGCATGTCACATTGAAATTATACCTCCTCTCTGTGTCAAGGGCTTTTCTGTATTTTCACTTTTCTCCTGTCTCTTTCACTGTCTTCAATGCCCTCTCTCCCCATTTCTTACCTCTCTTGTACTCAGATTTCAGCAGGTTTCCATCTCTTCTAGTGTTCTTTTCTAAAGTCTTATTTCAAGGAGTTTAAGGTGAGAGTTATTTGACTTAGGTTAAACCGCTTGCGACACTTTGTTAAAATTACGTATCAATCGAGTTTCTAGGAGCTAGAGAGAGAGGCAAAGTTGAGAAATAGTAGTGGCATTGAGACCAGCAAAAAAGTGTCTCTTGTAAGTTCACCTCCCCCAACAGAACAGACTTTTGTCAAGAAATATAAGGTAAATAAAGGGGACAAACAGTAAAATGTAATAGGGTTGTTTCTGTTAGTTATGGAAAAGAGAGAAAGTAAAAACATGGACTCATATTTCAAAAGATCTCACTGGCATTGTTACCCACTACCAGAAAACAACTTGTTGGAGCCATTCAAAATACTTGATTATTGATAAATGTAAAACCCATGGGTGAAAACACATCATTCCAAGTTAGATACTCTGATATTTATCCTGTGTCATGAATTTCATATCAGATCAGATCAGATGTCGAATCAGTTTGTTAATTGAGTCGCTTGGTAATTTGTCATCTGCATGATCCTAAATCGCACAAGAATTAGATTGATTCACTAATTGACCCCAATCCAAGTTATTGCTTTATGTACATTAAAATCCAAGTTACTTATAGTTGTTAAAGTTGTCAGGTTATTTCTACAATTAGTCACATGAAATCTTGCTGTTCTCATGGTTTTTAATAGTTGATGTCATCTCTTGCAAATGCAGGGAAGGGAAAGAAATAGTAGGAAAGAAGAGAAGGAAAATGAAGAAGAAGAAAAGGAAGATAGTAACTTTTACTTTTGGAAGTGAAGATTAGGGAGGAAGGAAAGAGAAGGGAATGGAATGGAGTGAAAAAAAAAAAAGGAGATTTAGTGTATGAAAAGGTGGAAGATTTGAGAGGGATAGTTTGGGTGGTAGAGGACAGGCACAATGGTGTGGTGGTGTCCACTCTAGTCTCACCTTTCTACAATGGCAAGGAACCAATATTGAAGTAAAGCAAAGTGTGTTTTAAAGCTTTTGAAGGTCAACAAAACATGGAATCAGGTCAATCAATCTCTTGGATTTTTCAAATGGAACTTGAGGGTGGGAAAAATTGTTTCTATATTTCTTTCCACACCCTCCTCTTTATGTAATTCCTTGAATCGAGAGTCTCGTGTACTGAACTGTATTAAGGACGGCCCGGTACTTTGTAGGATCAAGAAACCCAGAAACATATATAGTTAGAGAGTTGTTTATGTTGAACATAGTTGATGTTGTTTCTTGTTAGTGGTGAAAAGTTAGAAGAGGTGTGAGACCCTTTTTCTGGAAGAAAACTAAGTGTATTTTTGAATCTTGAATTGGTTATATAGGGATTTGGAGGGTTCTCTTGATGATCTCTTCGTGTAATGTGTTATTTGTTGGAAAAAAATGTTAACGATTTCTGTTTTGATTCATTGTTTGGTGGGTGATGTTTGTTAATAGTGTATTTAAGATTAGAGTTAATAACAAATAATCCTTATAAACTCTCAACTTAAAACATATATATTTTTAGAACGTTCAATCTTGACAGATAACTCCCGTAAATTAGAAAGTTAGATGTAGAATATGCGCATGCTAGTCATTGCTCACGCTTGCTTGCTTTCTTTACTTTTGTGCAATTGTTGCTTTGGTCATGACTCATGACTCATGACTCATAACTTGCCTTAATTTAGTGGGCCTTTTGTGGGGGCTTGCACACCACCTTTCTAGTTTCATTTTCTTCTTAGTTCTTTTTATTTATATTTAGAGTGGTAAGAATGAACTCTTTTCAAACTCCACAAGACAACAATTTGAATCGTTTTTCAAGAATAAGAATAAGATGTAATAACAAGACAAACGATCAAACGGAAAAATAAGAGCACACGACATTTTCGCGGTTCGGCTAAACTATCTGCATCTACCGGTTGCAATTTGAAAGATAGTATTGATGATCTTCGGAGTTGTAGAGCTTAATCATATAGTGAAAAATCTATCACACAAATAATCTCATTGCATCTTGTGTTTGCTTCACCCAAACCTATGATGTTCCAACTATTTATCTCTTTTAGGTTGATTCTCACACACTATATCAAAATATTTAAAAATTTATACAACACGAGTTATTTTTTAAATTTTTTAAAAATAAAATTCTAATTATTAAAAAAAGTATATAAGTATATATATTATGTCCTTCAAAAAAAAAGTATATATATTATGAAATCAAACTTTAGAATCTAATATTAGTTAAGAATAATTATTTTTCATATGTCCCATCTCACTAATATAAAATGGTTGAGGGATTTGATTAGATTAGAATATATCCAAAAAGCATCAAAATTTTGAGACAAGAATCAAGAAAACCCTATACACATTATCATATAAAGGTGCTAAGCTTAATTAGGCACTAATTAGAGAACCCAATTTTGTTTTGTGTTTTGTTAAAGATTGATTGATTGATTTGATCAAATGAATTTGCCAAGTACCAAACCAGATTTGTCATTTTTTTCCATGGAATGGACGAACCTAATTATTAGCAACCATATCAACATTATTGGAATAATTAAATAAATTGATCTTTAGCATTTTTGGTAAACCATGGACCCAAATCCACATCCCACCATGCTTAATCATTTATGTCTTGTCCAAACCCTAATTACCCAAAGCTATATATCCTTTTATATTTGTGTCAAATTCAACTTTTTTTTTTACCATCTTTTTATATCATGCTTGCCTTGTTTTGGTCTTTGGATATACATATTTTCTTTTATTTTGATCCTACAATATCTAGTGTTGCACACATTTTTAGCCTAACCATTTAGTCAAACAAATTAAACCCTTTATCTTCCTCCTCACTTTCATGGAAAAAAAACTCTTCTTTTCATAAATTCCGGTGACTTTAGAGGGAAAAAAAGGGTAATAAAAAACATATATAAATGGTCATAATTTAATACTTATGGATGATAAAGTAAGTTTTGAAATTTGGCAAATGGTCATTAAAAAAATACAAGAATACCAACCCTATCTTAAGATACAAGAAAGCAACAAAACATATAAAAAAAACGCGTGACTCAAATATTAATACGTTGGATAATCAAAAACAGAATGTTGAACTTTTTATTTATACTTTAATATTATATTTCAAACGGAGTTTCTTCACAATATGAATCTCGTCATGTATTTGCAAGTGAACTGATGAGAGATAGATAGAGAGTTCAGCCAATTTTTGTTTTAACTTTACAGGTGCTATGATTCGAACTTGTGACCTTTAAGTCACACAAGCTCTGAAACCACGTTAAAAAACTAAATTAAGGTACGTAGCTATTTTGATAGTAGTCTATTAAAGATAATTTTAAATTAACATTCCATAATTATAATAATTAATAATTGACAAACACGTTGAAGATTACTTCTCAAAAACAAAATAAAAATTGATAGAACATAAATAAAGATATGATTTAGAAATCAAGAAAGGTAGCATATGAAGATTTAATTAGATAGGGAAGAATAATAATATGGACACCAAAACTTTCATTAATCATTCTGGTGGAAAGTCCTTGTTTAATATATAATTGTAGTGTGTTCTAATTTGGTCCTCTACTCTTGGTCTTATCATTAAACAAACAATTGTTGGGTCATCCATCCACATAAACACAATTAATGGACCATACTATATATTTTGTTCTTTCTTTTCTATTTCTAATAATATAAATATACCATTCTTATTGTTTGGTCACCAATCCTCTACATAGTACATACAATGCTCCAACACATTGTTTCTTTTATGAATAAAATAAATTTTATGATAATATAATGTCCATTGACAATAACTTTAGAATGGAATCTACTTTAGCTTACATATAATCTACATCAATATAATTTATAGAATTAAAAAAGTCTTATCCTCTTTTTTTATTATAAACCATCAACCATTCACACTCACACTTTATTAAATGGATTGGGATTAAGATAGCTCCAACCAAGAACTAGTTTACCTTTATTTTCATTATCATCATCACAATAATGATTATGACCATTCAAGCTAGCTATTTGTCCATTCTCCTCCATTATTAATGTGGATTATATAGTTTTTTTAAAATGTTATATGTTGATATTTTAATTTTGCAAACTAATGTATGATATTATCTAATAGTTAAAGAATGTTTTTAATTCATAGTAATGAAAAATATATAGTTTGGATTTGTGCGTAAAATGATTATAAACTTTCGCTAGCTTAAAACCATGTATACTACACCAAAAATTTAGAGTTGAAATTCATTTCGAAAAAAATGATTTATCTTGTAATTAATTCACCAAAAACTTAAAAAAAGAGCCATCAAACTTGACATTTAAGATTTCAAATGTGCATTGAAATGTTAGCATCATTAGTTGAGAAACAATAGTAGAAACTTTTCTAACAAAGCTATCTCCAAATAAGTGAATAGTGAGAGTGATGTTATGGTTAAAGCTTTAAAGATAGATTACCAAATATTACCCAACTAATGGTCATGGATGTTAACTACAAATGATGAGACAATACCAAACATGTTACCATACAACTTTTCTAAGGTCGACCCGTCCATGAGTCGTGAATGATAATTTTTTTTAATCGGAAAATAAGAAAAGTTAAGGTTAATTAATCTTATCTATTTGGTAAGGTGTACACACCAAAAAAATGAACATCATCATGGTCATATATATAGTTGTTGTCTTTCCTTTTCACAATTAATCACAAGAAAATTGGGTGCTTAAGGTACATATGAGTTGAAGAGAAAACAAAGTTTAATATTGAAGATGTTAATGTGAGACAAGTTGGGCATGTTGCTATTGATTGCTAAACCTAACACTAATTGCACTACTAATAATTATAGTGTTGTAGCTCAATAGGTTGAGCTCTGGGAAATCAGAATGGACCAAACATCAACCTTACACACACCTTGTAACCTTAAGCCCTATCAATACATGCCAATTTCCTATTCTTTTACCTAATAAAAAACCCAAGTGTTTTTTTATTTGTTTTTTGTTTGTTGAGAACTTTGCTAGGTTTATGCTCAAATATTGGAGTTCACATGATACATTTTGTGGGGGTTTTTATTCACATTAATAAATGATTAATATAATAAGGTATATTTGAAGAGTGACGACACGCGTCAAATTTAATGGACAAAGTCGGATCACATGCTAATCATTTATAGTAGGGATGTCAATTTTCTCCAAACCACGACATAAAACTAGAAACAATATTCTATCAAACAAGAGAGATAACGAAGATTTTAATTTTTCCTTTATAAAAAAAGATTTTAATTCTCAGTTGGAGACGTAAATGAGGATCTCATGCTCTGCTATGTTCTGTCATGTTTCTGATTTAGTTTATTTATGTAATAATATATAAATTTATTTTAAAGCAGTATTTTTACATTTTTATATTTGAACTATTGTGATTGAAATTTATTATTTTATTTATTTGAGTTATAATCTAGTTAATTAAATGAAGACTCGGCATGAGATTGAAAGATTTGATTCCCGAACAAGACATCAATAGAGTTAAAAAGTTACTAAAAGTGGATCATGAATGAAAAATATATAGTATATTTGCATGTGAGTGACAACGTCACGCGGTAAAATCTTAAGACGTTGTGAAGTCGAATTCAAATTCAATTTATAAAGTAGATTAAAATTAATCACTTATTTTTTATGTACTATTTTTGAAGAGAATTGACAAGCATTGGTAGTTGAATTTAATTCACTGTGAATAATCATGATTCATTTAGGTATGTAATTACTAAATACAGAGCATGTTTCTTTTTCATAATCTTGCCTACCATTTAATTATAGAAATTGACTTATAAACTGTAATGCTCAAACATTGAGTTGGTGACAAGGTAAGCTTAATTAAAAGTACAAGTAAACATTGTTGAAGTGGGTGAATTTAATTAATCATTTGTCTCGAAAATATTATAAATATAAACAAAGAAATTATTAATTCAAACTTATATTTGTTACATTTGTATAATAAAAATTGTGAGTTTCATTAGTATTTTCTTCTCTCTCTTTTTCTAATTTGAAGTCACAGTTTTTGCCCTTCAAAAAAAAAAGTCACAGTTTTTGTGTAAATTGGGCTGGGCTATTCATTCAAATATGGGCCCATATTATTTTGGTCTGTAGCTCAATTTAATTCCACGTAAAAGCCCACTGGGTTACCAGATATAAAAGCCATTATTATTATCATATATATATTTCTTGTTGAAAAATAATTGGGTCTTTTGAACTCCAACTTGAATTTAGCACGACATTAAAACTATAATTTTGGATGAAATTATAAACAAAATCACATTTTTATTTTAACAAATTGCTTGAGAACATTTTTAAAAATGATTGGAAATTGAAAATCAAAACATATTGTTCATTTCCTGTCTGGAAAGCTGGACAGAAAATAAGTTCAGCTGGGTAAAAAAAAAAGGTATTCTAGTTTTGCACCAATCGCAGTGCATGAAACGAAACGATCACTCGGGCTAGAAAGGAGCTAATTTCATTCTGTTTCATTCCTACGTACCAAACATAACCTTGTTCTCGATACTTGACGACGCACTTCCTAGAATTATTCTAGACTACAAAATTCTGATGGGACGGGGACATTCTTCATTGAACATTCATTCAAACATTTGGTTATATTCAAACTTGTGAAATTCGAAAGAAGCTGAATAAATACATAAATCACAAGTAATTCATTGACAAAGCATGAAATTTATGGATTTCAGCAGGAAGATATTATTTTGAACTACTCATCAACAAACATATAGATAATAGCAAAATTCATAACTCACATGGAGTCATTTGGGGCATAATGGAATGGAAATAGTCTCACCCTTGGGTCAGGCTTTCAAAGAGGTAGGCTCGCTGCTTCGTACTTGGGGACCATGGGATCTTGGAATTCTGGATTGATAGAAAACAAGTTACATTGTGCATATTGCGCCATTAGCTGGTCCACGAGCACCAGGGCTGTCATGGCTTCTACCATTGGCACCGCTGCATTACCATCGCAACAAGCACAAACAGTTTATAATGGGAACAACCAAATTCACAAACAGTATCAGGTCACTCATAATATAGCAAGTTGTATTTGTTAACTGCAATAAAATATCTGAAGCAAACCAAGGTAATCCATCTGTTATGTGGGAACAAACCTCGTGGGACAACACAGGGGTCATGGCGACCGCGGGCTATTAGTTCCGTCTCTTTTTTATCTCTAGTAACGGTATTCTGCTTCCTCTGCAGACATAACAAAACCATATTTATTCATACTAAAATGAACTCACACAACATGCTCTGAAAGTATATTTGGAAAATAACCTAAAACTAATGTCACTAATGACACAACTGCGACTAATTACAAGATTCTTATAACAGGTGGATATGAAAAAGTGTCACAGCGCCAGACATACATAACGGATATATACAAAGCATGTGTAATGAAGGGACGAGAATGGTACATGACATGAATAAGTAGGTGATGGTATTGCAAGCTCTTCCAAGTTCAATTATCGCTCCATAAGGCACAAGATTTACCAGATTATCAAGGATAAGAAAGTACAAAATGACCCAAACACTTTATTTGAACTGACTAGTCATAAGCATTCACAAGGGACTATGTGTGCGTGCATGTGAGAGTAAGAGAGAGAAAGATAAAACTCACTGAAATAGTAGATGTTGGCTTGAAAGCTACTCTCATGTTTATAATTTCCCCATTGGATATCCCTCCCTGTTAGCCAATGAAGACAATCTTAGCCACACAAGATGATATAATATACCTAAACAGTTGATCCTAAATAAATAAAAATGTTATGTATCGGACGAATACCTGTATCCCACCAGAGCGGTTTGTTCTTGTCCTGACTCGTCCATGTTCATCAGTATAGAATTCATCATTGTGTTCACTCCCCATCAGAAATGTACCTGCAAAGATTGTCATTAGAGCACAACTGAAGTGGAAATTTCCACAAAACTTTGAATTGTTTGGCCATCACCAATCAAAATTCAGTAGACTTATAAGCTAGATGCCCTTTACCTGAAAACCCACTGCCAAATTCAAAGCCCTTGGTTGCAGGTAATGACATAACAGCTTTAGCCAGCTCCGCTTCAAGTTTGTCAAAAACAGGTGAACCAAGCCCCTGTCATACAAGATAGATTTTAATTACATCCAAGAGTTAATGATTTGTGAACCATTCTGGCAGTGTTCAAGAAAAGAAAAGGTTCCATCTAGAATTTCAAGTATTGAATAATTTACACATTCAGGCACATAGGTGAACATGCAAGTGATTATGCACAACACACAGGGGAGAGTGTTCTTACACGTGGGACATTCCTTGCAATGCATGTGACAACACCACCAACAGAATCACCTCTCACCCGGACAGCATCAATGGCAGCAATCAGTTTCTCAGCATATTCAGGATCTGGGCACCTGACAATGTTACTCTCAATCTACAAATGAAATAGCCAACAAATATATAATTCAGAGACTCAGCAAAAAGACACAGAAACCAATAATATGGACAACTTTCCGCAAGGTGATAAAGGTCACTGTACATATTAGTCTATGCATGGAAACTGATAGGATTTTGTCTATTGGCTACCATGATCCCCTTAAATATCGACATTGTACCTGATCCATCGTCAAAGTGTCATGATCAACAACACCCTCTGGCAGTATAACCTTGTGAACTTGAGAGACATAAGCAAGAACCTGTAAACATAACACTAGATAAGTCATGTGAGCCTATCACATCAAATCATTTTCTATCACATACATATTTTTTTAATGGTTCGACATATTGAAGGGTATATACTCGAATTCATGACCAAGTAAATGGGCGACAGTTGCAGAAATAAAATGAATCTACAAAACTCAAAACACCCTCAGTCCCTTATAATGGTTAAACAAACGAAAAAAGAAAAGGTTGACAGAAAATCCAACTCCCTACTTGCAACAAAAACACACCTCAGTTCCTGCAAATGCTCTGAGGATTTTCTTAGCAATAGCTCCAGCTGCAACTCTTCCAATTGTTTCTCGTGCTGAAGATCTCCCACCACCCTTCAAATAGAAATTGAGTTAAGCTAAACTTAGTCCAGAAAAAGCTGCATTTCTTGAAATTTCAGTATTATTAAGTGAGCAGGATAGAAGATACTACCTGCACGGATCTGGCACCATACTTCATGTCATACGTAGCATCTGCATGAGACGGCCTATAAGCCACTGACATTTCACTGTAATCCTGAAAATCAAATGACATGATAATTAAACCTTTTAACCAGAATAGATACAACAAAACAAAGTCATAAGCATAGCTGCAATGCAATTGTTCTATACTGAAACAAATCCATATTTCTTTTTTTTTTCCTGTTTGGACCCAATCAATATATGTGAGACTCTTGCATTGATTACTCACAAGTCCTCTTTGATCAGTATTGGGCACCATTACATGGATTGGTGTTCCAGTAGTTACTCCTGCAGTACATGAGTAATATTTCAATGCATCAGAAATTCGAGCAACAATTTTTTTAGCAGAAAGAAACACGAAAAAAAAAATTATATATATATATTTAAATGATATCTTAAATAAGGTCCCTACCTCCATCAACTCCTGAATAGATTCGGCACGTATCAGTCTCTTTTCTAGGGGTAGTGATACGGCTCTGACCTGGCCTCCTGAGACATGACAATTGAAGAAATTTTACATCAAAAGAAAGCTTAAATCAATATTAGTACATGACAGTGATACATTCATAACTAGCACGAAGAAGCGGAGATAATTGGCTAAATGCCTGCTAATAAAGAACAGATTGCAGTCCCAACAATTGCTGTTCATTTAAACATGCAATGATCACATATCACAGATATGGTACTTTGACAATAGACAACATCCATTGCCATCCGTTAGAAAACATCAACTCATCAAAATCAAATACCTTCTATCAAGATCTAGTTGCAAGTCAGCTTCTGAGAGTGGAATTCGTGGAGGGCATCCATCAATCACACAACCAACACCACCTCCATGAGATTCTCCATATGTTGTAACACGAAAGTAGTTACCAAATGTACTACCGGCTGCCTGTACCTCTGTTATTAATCACACAATATATCAAAATTTCAAACCTTTTACATGCCTGAAATATAATGACTCCAATTCCCACAAAACATGCATGGGCAGTAGCTATATAAAAATCGGGCTTAACAGCAAATCAGTGGCCGATTAACAATTATCAAGTAAACATTACACCTCTTCCTAAAGGAAACTACAAGCTACAGGATAAAAAAGAGAACAAATAGCACATTCATCAAGGAAATTGGCGTCAGATTATAAATTTACCAGCAAATCAAAATCACCTAACATAGATTAATCTAGTCTGAGAAATTCTGAGCTCTGGAAACATTTTCCACAATTTTTTTTTTTTTGGTAAGGTTAAAGTCTAAGGATCCTCAAACAAACACAAATTCAGCTACCAACCTCGGTCCTTTCTTTTTTCTAATTGACATATTTCACATCATGCTGCGTGTAATGAAAGCATTAAAATATATGAGATTTGGACAAAGGAGAGACTCACGGAGCTTCCTGGGAGTTCGCGGGCGGATCCAGATTTGCAGGGAGCGAGAGGAGAGATTGTGGAGATCGGCGGGGAGAAGAGAAAAGCCGCCGGCTACCGGAGCACCGAGAAAGGGTTTGGTAGAGAGCGAAGACGCCATTGATGATGGAGTTGAGAAAAATGAGCGGAGAAATGAAATGGGAAGATTGAAGAGAAGGTGTTCGATGAAATGATAGATTGATTGGGGGGTTGGTGAGTTTATTGAGCGTATAACGTATATCCAAGTTGTCTTCACCTACCACCTTAACCTCTATTGTTCATCAATTTTTGAAGGGACAATTACACGTACCTATCCTGTACTATACCTCTTTTAACCCTGGATATCCTGTACTTTTGAATTTAACTATT
>JAYMSZ010001318.1:0-14741 GCA_036897665.1 Pelargonium citronellum | reverse complement strand
AAGGTAGACACAATTGCCATTTGGGCTTGATCAAACAATTGGGCTTGACCATTAATTTTGGGCTTGATCATTAAGTGGGCTTGGTCACTTAAGTGGGCTGAGTAAACAAATGGGTCTCAAATATGAGCCCAAAATTATGTGTAGCATCAGTAAGCATTATAATAGCCATTTTTCATTTAATTAAATTACAGAATTATTAGAGTTTGTTCCAAACATGTAATTATAGTTCTTAAGTGCATCATGAGAGAAACTTTTGTGATTGAAATTCACTATGCCTGGTGCTAGATTTTGCTTCCTCATCCAATTGAACATCAGTTTGAATTAACTAACTCAAGAAAATAGCAATGCAAGTTGAAGAGCCCAACTTCATTTGCAGTCAGAATACCTCCTCTCTATCACTCTGAGACCCATGCTCACAACAACCTGGCCGATACTCAATTTTCACATATTCAATTATTATGTAAGCACTGTCTGTCTGTCTGTCTGTAAATGATAGTTGAGGCTGCTTCGCATGCTAGTTGGGGTTTTCAACTTAGTAGTTTAAGCTTTTGGGTTAGGAAACTTAGCATTCGGTGAAAGCAGTCTTGGTTATGCATCTTAGCCTTCTTGTGTTGTTATCTCCGTCTATTCGTTTTTTATGTGTGTTGGAATTAGAATCAACATGTGCTAACTTAATATTCATTTACATTAGGAATTTGTTTTTTGGAGTGTATAGCCTAGTTAATCATGTATAAATAGGAGTGGTAATCAAATGAATAACTATATAAGATATTCTTCCACTTTTTAGTTTCTCAACATGGTATCATAGCATAATGCTCTCTAGGATTCGATGACTATGTTTGCTACCTGTTGAACTAGGCCATTTGTTTTCAGGATCCCTAATAAGTATTCAACCACATGTTGGTCTCCAATAGTCACCATGAGTATAGTTTATAAGTTTTAGCACAATTTCTCAACAATTGGTATGGCTGGTAGCTATGTTGCACCGATATTCCGATACTCACATGCGACATGATTCGTGACGTGATTACCGTTTAAAATAAATATATATTAACATGTATTTTACCTTATGTGTAATTGTAATTTTTCATTTAGCATAAACCAAAAATAACATGCGGACAATTTAATATATGGGCTTATGAACCCTTAACTAACAGCAGACGTAACCCTTTCTTATAACCAAACACAATAATAACCCATTAACACAACAATTATGAGCCCACTAACCCACTAACTGCATCACAGCCCACACCTATAGCCCATGTCTATGACCCGAACACAAATTACGAACCCATGTTCAAATTACTAGAAAAAGAATAAGAAACACGAGAAGAAGAAGCAGCGGAGAAAAGGCTCGACTAACCTGAACTGTGATTCCGAAACTGATGAAGAGGATAGAAGCAGGCGAAGTGAAAAAAGAACGTACTGGCCTGATCTCGATGGAAAAGTGGGTTGCAGTTGTCGGCGATTGCAACTGTGAGAATGGCCATCTCTGCTTTTTAAAGATGTAGGTAGTTTTTTTATTTAAAAAGTAATACCCAAACCGTCCCAAAATGAGTTTTTTTTTCCTTTTCATTTTGAGGAAAATTAAGAAGAAGTTAGTTAGTATGGTTTATATCCTCTTGTATTATCAATGATGTGTTGTAATAAATTCAAGGGATACTAATTAACTTATTATGTAGATACTGTTGGTATTCCATACATAACTAACTTCTTAAAAAGGGAAAAAAGCCACTCATTTTGGGACAAAAAGGCAAGATAAACAAGACACTCATTTTGGAACGATGGAGTATTTTTTATTGAAAAACTGAATCACAGACGCGATTCGCGTATTGGTAATGTGTTAGATTTTTGTTATTATTTTCTTTTAATTTTTAAATCACTATTCACATGTCGGTAGTGTGTTAGATGCGTGTCACGTTTGGTTCGTGTATCTGATCCCAACACTCAGCTTTGGGAGAGTGTGGTGCTTCATTAGCTATTAGTGAGGCAGACTAGTAGGTTTCCTATAACCACATATCGAACGGCAATTTACAAACCTATTTTTTCTTAATTATTATTATTATTATTATTATTTTTATTTTATTTTATCTAGATGATATCGTCATTATAGAAGATGATCAAGATGATATTTGTCAGTTGAAAGAGATCTTTAGTCACTCTCTAACTAAGGATGTGAATTGACTCGAATATTTCCTTGGACTTGAGGTTGCTCAATCAAATAATGGTATTATCATCTTTTAGTGCAAATATGCTTTGTGTGTTCTTGAAGAAACCAAAATGCTAGACTATCTAAATGTTAACACTTCTATGTATCCGAATGCTAAACTTCTTCCAAGACAAGAGGAGATCGTATCAGACCCTGGAGGACCTGGACAATATTGCAAACTTATCGAAAAGTTGAACTACCTTATCATAACTTGATCAAACATTTTTTTTTATCAGCAAGCATACAAACACCGGGACTCGAACCTGAGACCTCGAGTGACCAAGTGATATCAATCACCTGCTCTACTGAGGGCTCGTCAAACATTTTCTTTGTTGAGTGTTGTGAGTCAATTCCTTCAGTCAATGTGACAATCATTTGGACATTATGGTTCACATTTTAGGCCAATTAAAGGAGCTCTAGGCCAATGATTAGTTTATGAACATAAAGGATATAATACTAAAGTGATTGGGTATTCAGATAAAGATTGGGCATAATCTCTTTCAACTAAACCCAAAAGCAGGATGTTGCTAGGTCTAGCGCCGAAGCAGAATTATGCGGCGACTTTGGCACCTTGTGGACCTATATGGTTAAAAAAAATTGCTTCATGCATTGTAGATTGTTGAGGTTATCAAGTGGCATTATATCTAGAATCCACTGCTTTTTTCATGAAACAACCAAACATATAGAAATCAATTGCACATTGACTGCGAGATCTTGTCTGGGTGCATATGACATGTATGCATTAGCTTGAAGGAGAGTATAAATATCAACATGGAGTTTCTTAGCCTTGTTGATAATCTATTAATAGTTGTGACTGATGAACAAACTCAGAAAATTTCCCGCTTTTATGTTTCTCAACAATGCACTGAACCCACTGCAAGGGTAAGTGTCAAAGTTAACCGATTGTGTGGTGTTTAATATTAGTTGGGCTCTTCCACCTAGCATCCTAACATTTTGGTTTGGAACTTTACAAGTATTTTGCAATTTGTTTCCGGCTCCTGTTCATTGTACAGGTGTCAACTTTGAACAAGGGCAGGCTCTTCTCTATATAAGCTCATTAGATCATTATAGATGTCTTCAGCATCTATTTTTTGTTAACCTTTTCAATGATAAACTAATACGTAGTATCATTTATACCAATAATTATAGTTACTAAGTGATTACTTTTCCAGGTGATATTTCTAGGTGTATTTTCCCAACATGGATTACGAAGGAAAATTTTCTTACTTTTTGATATAAAAATGCTGTTTATTTTTTGGTGGGGTTCTGTGAAGCCGTGTTGTTAAGAACCTTGTATCTTGCAACTTTTGTCAATGGTTTAAAGCACCAGTTGTACATGCTACGTTCTTATAAGCTGTCATTATTAAATTGCTATTTTACTTGTTACAGTCATGTCATTATTAATGAATGGATCATGTACTGGATGACTTGGTTCCTTGGATCATGTCCAGTATGATATTGTATCTGACGTGGGCTTCTGCTTTGATTTTTTTAAATGTAGGTATACTCCCACTATGCCTCACAGGCAGCTTTTTGAGGACATGCAAAGTGATCTTATTCACTTAATTGAACCTGGAGATCAATTGAGTTGCTCAAACTTTCTTGATCTAGACTGGCTGTCTTCTTCTGGAAATTCCTGTGAAGAAGAGCCATATGAGAGGTAATGTGGATGAGCTCGTTGTAGTGAGGTGGTATTAACCTGCTGAGTGAAACTTAGCTGCCCAAGCATACGAAACTGTTAGTTCAAGAATTATCTTTCTATTTTTATTGGGTGGGACGGTGGGAGAGTTGTGCATTGAGTTGGGTCGTCTTGGGTTTGTGAATCATTACTGGAAATTTTGATTAGTTTCTTTTCATATTTTTGGTGGTAAATCAACTGTACTAGTTGAGTAGTTTACTTGTGTTTAGTCCACCAATTTAAATGAAATAGGTTGGTTATGAACTCTAGGGTGAAGTTATAAACCGTAGTTCTGTACTAATCTTGTTGAACGTTGTCATGTTTTCAGGTCGTCCATGCTTATAAACTCTCCAGGGTTGTCTTCTGAAAATGTAATCAATGGGATAACCCCATCCACAATTGAAACGGGATCCAGCCTGAGGGTTAGTGCCTATTGCTTTTTAATGAAAAATCATATTGTTGTTATTAAGGTGAGCCTGGGTGAAATGGTATATGCCTTGTGACCTTGATATCTCGGGTTCAAATTAGGTAAATAGCCTTCCTGCAAATGCAATGGTAAGACTGTATAGGAGTAACCCTTCCTAGCCCATAATGACGGAGCCTCATGCTTTCAGCTGCCACTTGTTTTATTTTACTAAACAAAAGGTTGAGTAAATGATTAAGATGATTGTAAGAGAATATCTGATAGAGATCAATCTCATCTGAAGGTGTCCTGGCAAACCTGAAGTTGCACATGGTCAAAAATATTGTAGAGTACTTGAACATATTGTGGATTTTGTGTATATTCAGGATGCAGTATCATATTCAGCAAAAGAAAGAAAAAAAAAATGTGTAGGAAAAGAAGCCGAAAGGCATAAATTAACAACTAAACATGTGATGGTTGGATAACAGTTGAAATTTTGAAATCTAAAATAGCAGTTCAACTTTTATTACATTAATTTTGAGACAACTAACCTCCATTTCCTGTGTTACATTCTTAATCTTAGGTGAGAGAGCAGACAGGAACAGAATTATGCTATGGTAGTGCACGGAATGCCAATGTCCTCGAGGATTATTCAGATAGCTTTGTGCAAT
Organism: Pelargonium citronellum; assembly: GCA_036897665.1. Classification (NCBI taxonomy): domain Eukaryota; kingdom Viridiplantae; phylum Streptophyta; class Magnoliopsida; order Geraniales; family Geraniaceae; genus Pelargonium; species Pelargonium citronellum. The sequence continues at coordinate 9,780 of JAYMSZ010001318.1, read as the reverse complement.
GGGTAAATTATGGAGAGACACTCTGCCATTGAAGTTCGACTAGGAATTTGTCTGTCACTTGTATGTTTCCCTCCTCCCCTATTGGACTCAATCTGTTTCAAAAATGCTTATACATGGAGGAGACTATAAAACCGGAATAAAAGCAGTGGGAAGAGCGAAGGAGAAAGTAGTAGTAATTTCATCATTGTTTAGTCGGATAATCAATTCTCCTGACCCTCGAGTATGCTTGAAAGCATTGAATCCACAGCGGAAACATCATTCGGGACCTGATATTCATAGAACTAAGAGAGTAAATAGTCAAGTGTTAAAAATTCTTTTGCAGAGCTCAGCCTTTTCTTCAGACTCTTAAGGGTCTTTAATATTGTTGTAAATATACTAACTCTGCTCTTGTGGGCTCCATGTGTAGAATTGTAGATCATTAATTCATTATATCCCTGAATGCTTATCTTTGGTCGGACACAACTAACATTTTGGTCAAGTGATCGGAGAGGAGCTTGACAACATAAGACGTTGTTTTATGCTTTGAAGTATTGTAATCTCAAAACTTCCTCTGCACTTAGGAATTGACCTTTCATCTATCATGTTGGTTACATACGAAAGCATATTGGTTTATTGATCTCATGCACTCGTTTTTTATGTGTGGTGATGTGGCGTCTGAACAATGTAAAAGCTTCTACCTTGCGTGAAAAGAAAAATGAAACTCCAACAATATGGTGTTATATATGGTTATGGAGTGTATGGAGCATGGACGATGAATATTTATAATTACCATGACAGGATGGGTTAAGCGGTTTAAACACTTTGAATTCTCTTTCAGATCTTGAGTGCAAGTTTCTTAGTTGACGGTATGAGGTAAGTTAATTTAGGATTATAAGAGAGAGTTACCTAAAAAAGACCAAAAAATAGTAGTATGCTTTTTTCTTCTTTCTCTAGCAGAATCTCAATTTCTATTTTTGAGTAAATATCGAATCTCTCAAAAATTGTTTAATATGTACTATATTTTTGCTCCAAGTTTAAGTTTTTTGTTTTTGGCTTATGGGTTATCTATTATTGTGATGATATTTAAGTTTTAAATTTGAAATTTCGAAGTTTTTTCAAAAAAAGTTAAAGGTCAATTAAGTTCCTTGAACTTTCAAAAAGGCACCGTTTTAGTTCCTAAAACAGCTAGTTTTTAAATTTTTAGGTGGATGACCAAAATAATTTGGATTTTGACAATTTGAATATTGGGGAGTATGAAATTGAGAATTCATATTTTGATTTGAGTAAATTGGGTTTTGAAAAGTAGGAAATTGTTAATTTGGATTTGGATAAATTGGATGTTGAAAAGTAGGAAATTGTTAATTTGGACTTTGAAAAGTTGAAAATTGGGAACTAAGATATTGAGAATTAGAATTTGGATGATTCGAAATTTTTTGGCTATTTAGATATTGGTTTAGATCCATTTGTGATGAAGTGTTGAGAGATATGAGATTGTATTGTGTTAAGAAATAAAATAGAATGAATGTTTTATAGAATGAAAATATAATTTAATATAATAAAATATTTATTAACGGTAAAAAAAAGCTAGTTTTTGTATTTTATTATTATTTTAATTATTGACATTTGTCAATAGTTGATTGGCTATGATAAGTTGCAAGAGCCGTCCCCTATTGAAGGGACTGAACCATTACACTTTCTCTTACCATTGCAGGCCAGCTCAGCCCCTCTAACAGTTGCTCTGTGTCCAAGAACTCCAGGCCCTCTATTGGAGTTGCTCTTGAAACCCTCCATAAAATGGTGTATGGAGACATTGACTTCTTCTTAAGCCACGTCTACCCACATGATGGTATCAAACGCCTCCTAAACCCTTGGTCGCCTTATGCCCCTTCAAGACCTCAAATTCTCTTTAGATTCTACATTTACACAATTCTATATCACAATGATAGAGTTTTTTATTCTCACGTTCAAGGTGTAATTCAGAAGTACCTCTATAACGGTGTGCTCAATTTTGTGGTGTTCATGCTCTACCTCTCATGGTCAAGTGATCAAGTGAAAACTCAATATAAAATATAAAATGCCTGTAAGTCCAAGTACAAATTTCTTAGAACGATAAGACGTCTTCAGCACGTGTACAAAGTATCAAGTTATATATATTTTTTAGGAGGTTGGTGATACGAGTTTCCGGTTATCTCTAAAAGCAACAGATTACAAACATCTCATTTTTCTGTCTAAAATCAAATCTAGCGAGAGCTAGATTTTGCGTGGAACTGAAGCAACTGGAAAAACACATGCCATTTCCTTCATATATGTAACAGATTTGATATCAAGTTCCAGCCCATCCATGTCTTCTTATCACAAGGGTTTTTAAAGTTCAACTCAAACATCTCCTTACTGGCATGTTCACCTGATTCACAGAACCCGACAAGCTTTGCAACGATTTCTGCACTCTCGCGCACGTGTTGCATGTTGAGAGGATCTGTCCATAGTTTGTTCACCAGTTGTAACCTCCTTTGCTTCCCTACTGCTGGAATGTCCCATTTTGTGTATAGCATTTCTCTTTCCTCAGCTGCTAGTTTAGAACTCACCCTCTTGGCTAAATATTCCCTTTCTTGCTTAAGGGCCTTGATGCTACATTAAAACCGAGCAAAGCTAACATCAATTTTAAGCAGGAAAAGACGCATGTATTTAAACGTCCAACATGGATAATTAGCGAGCGTGTATAGTTCTAGTTTCTAAGTACTGTTATAAATTACCTTGCAGACACAGAGCTTGCCGGGTCATCACCTAACAATGCTGGACTTGCATTGCCCACCTCTGCCAGTTGCTGCTCTAGCCATGTCAACCTTCTGAGTTCAACTTCCATATATATTTGATCGGCAGTGTCTCCTCTAAATAACAAATAAAATTGCGTACGGTGCACTATTGAAACGTGGCACAAATGCCACAACATGATAATTTGCTTTCTCTGATCCTCAAATATTAAGTGCCACTGCATGGGAGATTGTTCGCTTATATTGGTAACTTCTGTCACAGATTCACTTGCCTCCATCTCCAGAACCTAAAACAGAGAAATGAGGAGATGTGAATGTCAATTAGATCATACAGTACAACTTGTGTTGCTTTCACATAATTATGAATGAGACCCACTAAAAGGCAAAACTAAAACTAACATACATGTTAAACATCGACATTTATCTTTCCTACCTAAACTGAAATTCAATATGAAGGTTTGAATTATAAATTAACAAAGGAAGCAGCATGACAATAAAAATGGTCCTTACCTGGCAAACCAAAAGCTGTTTTTGGTACTGCAGCTTTGCTACGCGTTCTTTTAACTCAGTAACATAAGCTCGAATGCTCCGTATATTCTCCTCAGCAGCAGTCTTGAACATCCTCTGCATTTTCTTTACATTTACAGAATTTGATTTCCGTGACAAAGGAGTTCCCTCCCTTGACGAGACACAACTGTCATTTCCATCATTCTTTTGTGGGGTAGCTTTGCATGGTGTGTCCAATATATCACAACTAGACACAGTAGCATTGTCGTTGGGGGCCTTATTCTCAATTTCGTATTCCATTACCTTACGAGAAGAGGATAAAGGGGAGCATGGAGGCCTTATTATATTTTGCAAGTTTGAACTGTTGCTCAAGGAGGAGAAAGAACGGATTTTCTTCTTCTTCGCCTGGTTCTTCAACTCTGAAGTTTCCTCATTATGTGATAAAGATACAACCAGCTTGTCTATAGATTGCTGGACATTCTCAAGCTTCCTTTCCAGGGAAGCAATAGTGCTTTCTTGAGTGTTCAATCGTGTAATCTCTTCCTTAAGGGTGGCCTTATCTCCAAGCACAACATCTTCAGGAATGGAGCTAACTTGCATTTCTTTTATTTCAGATAGCATCTTTGCAATTGTTTCAGCAGTTTCTTGATCCCCCAGTCTGTGTGAAGCGACCTCCTTGTGAAGTACTTCAAGTGCTCTATTTGCTTCTTCACCCAGTTGCCTCTGCCTCAGCTCAAGCTTTCGGATTTCATGCACAAGTACTGATGGGTCTGTAGAAGTAACTGACTGCCTCAACATTGCTCCCCTTCCAATAGTCTGGGGTTTTGAAGTAGATTTATCTGAAATTGATTCAATTTCGCTAGGGAAAGAAAGACATCTGACTGCCTGCCGAGAAGGCCCTGAGTGGTTTAACGCCTGAAAACAATAAAATAAATAAGATAACACAAAATGTAGGAAAATAGCTGCAAATAATAAAAGCAACTCCTCTACCTTCTGCTCCTTGTTTGCTTTTCTTTCCTGTTCAAGTTGGGATTCTGCAAGGTCTCTTTGGCGCTTCAGCTCTTTCATCTCCCTTTCCATCTTCAAATTAAAAGTTCGATAGCAGTTAGAAACAACACGGACCTTGAAAAGAAGTTAAACTCTTTCATATGATGCAAATTGCTTGGCTATACTTGTACTAGAAAAAAATCCTCATTAAGCTAAATAGCAAGACAATATCAAATGCACTCAAGGAGGAGATACTACAAGGATACAAATAGCAAGTGATACATCTTGATTCTAATGCATATAGAATATTATTATTTATTTTTTCCAGCAAGCGTACAAACACCGAGACTCGAACCTGAGACCTCGAGGGACCAAGTGAAATCAACCACGTGCTCTACTGAGTGTTTGCATATACAGTATTATTTGTAATTGGTATATTGTATATGTTGCACTAGTTATATCGCTTTCACTTTTCACATATTGGTTCCAAAGGAACCATAAATAATACTAGAATGACAACTCCAGGGCTTTTGCTGATTGTCGAGCAACTTACAAAGCAGTAAGCTCTACCTTGCATCTAAATGGAGTAATAGTATAAATATTTCTAGAAGCTATTTGAAAGCCCTCTTCTCATACATGGAAAGTCTTTGTTACCGTGCTCCAAAACATGCATACCTTCTGGATTTTCAAGTCCTTCTCCACCAATAAAGACCTTAAAGATGATGATGATGATGATGAAGTAGAAACAGGTTCTGGACTCCGTAGCTCTGCTTCAAGCCTGGCAACTTCCTGCTGCAAATGCTTCACTAGCCTTTTATCTGAAACAACCTGGAATGGGATAGAAATCCATTGGCAAGTAAAAAACTTTGCATTGTACACAGAAATATCAACATGGCCACCAAGGGTAACGCAGCATATGCAAACACAATATGTTTGCTATAGAAACATCTACAGTCATATAGACGCGTGCTCAAGTATATTTAGATAAATAATAAACACAATCTGGCAATATGAAAGTTTATATCAATCTAATTGGAGATAAACGGTTTGGAAAGGCCATAATTTCCTTGGTAGTCAGACGATAATTAGTAATAGAAGCAATGCCAAAGTTGCTACAGTTGCAAGAAATACTTGAAGCCGCCACTGTGTTTTACTCCTCGCCATAATTGATGATAATTACTAGAATTAGAAAGCCAAAACCGCAAAAGACTGAACACTCTTTCCCCTCCCTCCCCCACCCCCAAAATACAGTGTTGCTGATGATGCTAGCTGGAAGTGCCTAAACTGACTAAAATCTACAAAGATGAACCGACTCATGAAATGGGTGCCTCAAAAATCTATTACAAAACTTTAAAAGTAGGTCTTTTAGTCATGACTCATGAGAAACTATTCTTTTCCCAAATAATCTCCTACTACTACTCTCATATGCTAATAATCTAATATATAAGAACGGCATCTGATCAATATGAAAAGTGTATTATATTTAGTGTTAATTGGTTAACATACCATATTTACTTGGGCATTGTTGGTAACTTCCTTCGCACTAGTTGCAAATAAGAGTGTATTCCTTGTCTGTTCCACATGACTTAAAGCCGGACTCATGGTACATATGATTGCCGTTCGAGCATTTCCCCCAAGAGAAGCCTGCAATATTCGTGTAAGTTTTGAATCTCTGTACGGAATGTGACTACTCCTTTTTCCACCACTGCAAACCAAAAACCAGTGAGCCAGAATCAAATCCAGTACTTTCCCCCCCAAATTTTGACAGGTGAGTGGCCTTAAATGCAAATTTCATCATTCCTACATACTACAAGGGGAGACGAAAAGAAATTTATCAACTATGATGTGTACATGCCATATTCTGAAATTTTACCATTTTTACATCCTACACGGGGAAATGAAAAAAACTATCAAATACTTTTAGTACTTAGTAGCTTGACTGAATTGGCATTGACAATGTACTTATGACTAGGAAAATCTTTCATTCATATAAAGTTATAAACCACAAACAGCTTAATTTAATAGTACCGAAACATCAAAATAATAATTTCAACAAGTACTATAGAATTACTGACTATATAGCAGCATGATGCACTTGCACAACTGAAGCCATATATATCCTAGTACTCTGACTATCAACTCATGGTGCTTGAGCCTATGCATTCCCTTACCTTAGCTTCCTGATCACTGTCGTGAGAGTCAACAAGCTGCGGTTGATATGACTACCTTCCTTCAATCTTGTCCCACCTGCATTTGTTTGAGAAACACGTTCACTCCCAGCAAGGTCCACAAGATTCTGCCGTATTGAAGTAAGGCCAATCAACACACCGAAACAATTGTTTACCATCAAGCATTGCAAGGTAGGGAAAGATACACAACATACCAAACTTGCTAAAAATGACTTGATGCAGCCAGAGCTGTCCCGGTAGCTACTCTTAATGGTCTGAAATTACCAAAAAAAAATAATAATAATAATTATAAAAAAGAAGAAGACAATGTTATAGTGATGTCCTAAATTATAAGTCTACATATGTAGAAGAAATTTATATTATTATAATCTCAATGAAGTATGGAGAAATACTCCTCTATGAAAATGCACAAAGAATTTAAGAGTGCTCTCATTAAGTTAGAAGTAGACAACAAATAAAATCAATGATGTGAGATGGTGACGTCTATATGGATACTTTATAGTGGGCAGTTCCCTCTTATCTTTCTAAAAAGAAAAGTGGAATGAAAATTCCACTGGATATTTAGAAACAGAATTGGTTTAGTTCTTTGTTCTTGCTCCTCATTCATATTTTTGTGGAGTACATGGAACCCAGGTAAAGCTCCATGACAGATTAACGTGTGCCCATCTACAAGTTTAAAGATGTGAATGGACCATACATGCATTTAACAAACAATAATGAAAATTAAATAGAAAATCCACTACATCAAATGATTAGCTAGGCTTACCAGTCTGATTATCTGGTGTGATCTTGAGCTTTTATCATTTAGAGCAGTTTCTCCCACATGCCTTTGCGCTGCAGGGGTAAAATTTCATATATACTTGATCATATGTAACTTTAAATATGATATTAAGACTTCATATCAAATGCAGAATGGATTGTTCTTTTTTCAAATACTCTAAGTAGACTAACAGATCATACTAGAAGCTGAAATTACCTTCACAAATACCAATTAAGTGCCTTAAATGTTGGTCATCCTTAACAACTTCTTCAACTAGTTTTTCCACGGTAGTACCTTTCTGCTATGCAGAATATAAGCAAAAGGCCAAAAGGATGTAAGAACAATAGAGTCGTTAAGAGAATTTTAAACTAATACATTAAAGTCCATTAAAGGACTCTGTACATACCTCAGCATCATCCAAAAGCCTGAGGCAACCAGATTCCCGATTAAGAAGGTCAATGACAGTCTCATTGTAGATCTCTAAAGCAGAAATTTTCAGGACGAAGTTCCTTTCTGGATGCTGTTAATTGGGGAAAAAGTTGAGAAAAAAAGAGCAACTATATACTCAACATAGCAAGCTCATCATGATTGCTATCAGTATAGAAATTAGATAAAAATGCAGTAACAAAGGGATTGGGTCATAAGAAGTTTTGAGGTTCTTGATATACGTTTGTCTTTCATTATGTAAAGTAAATCGGAGATATTATGAAATTCAACTTCATTTGATCCCCTGATGTTTTTCTATTACCCTGAAGTAAAGTGATAAAATTAAAGGGTAATACCAATTAAGCTGAAAAAATTACAATAAAATATTCATGTGAATATAACTTACATTCTGTATGTGTTCATATATGTCTTTAACGGCATTTTCAGTGATTCCTCTCATGGTAAAAGTCTTACCACTACTAGTCTGCCCATATGCAAAAATAGTTGCTGAAAGAAGAGGAAAATTAATAGCACGTCTACAGTTGGCTAACATAGAGACCATCACAAGGGAGAAAATATACAGAACATAGTTCTATCAAGACTTGTACCATTCATCCCTGTTAGAGCAGACATCGCAACATCCTTAGCCCCCTCTTCATAAACCTTTTGAGTTGAGCAAGTTGGATTAAAAACTTTATCTGCCACAAATGACAATTAGTAGAAGTTTCAAGAAACAAGAAATCATCAGGAGGTGCTTTTTAGTTATTACATCCAATCCACTGTTATTCAGTCTAAATTCATAAAGTCAATGCTTGAGATATTCCCAAAACCTTTTCAAGAGAAGTCAATATTTGAACTAGAACTAGTAAATACAAAGGAAGAATCAAAACATGGTCTTGTCAAGTTTACCAAATGTATGAAGGGTGGTGGGACGGTCCTGATTTGGATTCTTGAAAACAATAGTATGCTCGTCTGTGCACTCCCAAGCAATGAGATCATACATGGCTTGTTCTCTCCGACTTAGAGGCCTCACTCGAACAGTAACTAATATCTTCTCTTCACGATCTTTTGGACAACCTGGAGTAGAAGCAGGGGTCCTTTGTATCTTGGACAATGGCGTGGCTGGTGCCCCAACCATCATCTTTGATTCACTAGCCCCACAGTGCAAAATCCAACTATTTGAATATTAGTGTCAACTGTACTCCTGCATAGGGCAATATGATGCCAACACTACAATCTTAAAAACTGAAAGAGATTCTCACTACAAAAAGAAGGGAGGCACTCAAATCATCGATATTTTGAACATTGACATTACAGTTATCATCGACATTGTTGAAGTCCCAAGGGATTTACAGTTGAAAAATCAAATATGAGCACAAAACACGGTCTCTAACTGAGATTTCAGCTCTTAATTTTCTACAGTAACCTAAACCAAGGCCAATTTTGGGAGATGGTATAAAATTCCTAGTTTCCCAAAACTACTTGTTGACGTTTCTCATCCCCTTCCAGATTAAACATAAAACATTCCCAAAAAAACCTCAAACTCTATAGATTCCATATATAGGATCAATCAGCACATAAAAAAACTAATCTAAAAATGGTTACCATATCAAGAAGCAAGCAATTAATGAACAAAATAGAATCTTGACATTTCTTGAAGATTTATCCAAAATTTAACCAACAATCGGTATTATCAATACAAGAACCCTAGTTACCCATCATCACCACCTAGAGTAACAGAAACAAAATTCAAAAATGAACTTTATTTCTAGGTTTCAACAATCCAACAAAAACTACCTGAGAAGAGAGAGGTGACGTAGAAAGGAGCCAAAATAGAGCAGATACAGTCAAATTTTCACGAGTGCAATGTTGACGGAGAGAGCGGAGCGGAAGTATTAACCGGAGACTGAGAGAGTGAGAGGAGAGAACGGTAACGGCTACTTCTGTTTCTTTATTTAGTTTCTGTCCGTTCAAAGCGCGCACATGAACCCAATTATTTAAGCCACTCTAATTTGAAATTGGCCATTCATGGAGGATATGCGATCTCACGTGATCTCCTCCCTCTCCGTTTAATATTTATAGCATTTTATTATTGAGTATCTGGAAGGAATCTCAACCAATATAAATTCGCCGAAACTCTCAGTCAAGAGACATATAAAAT
>JAYMSZ010001317.1:0-14744 GCA_036897665.1 Pelargonium citronellum | reverse complement strand
GTGCAGATTGTTTTATTGGTGTGAATTTAGTTAGCAAGTTGAAAGAGATAATGGTGATGACCTTGTAGTCTGCACATGTTGAAAAAAATTTGGCAGAGTTTCCCTGTTTCATAGTACCATTAAAGATTAATAGTATTTATTTTATTTTAATATTAAGACAATGAGCTAAACAATTTGTGAATAAATTTAAGTTCATGATATCAATTTGTGTGTCCATACAACTCTACGAACAAAAATAGAATCAATTTGTACGCTCCATACAATTCTACGAACAAAAAATAGAATTGTATATAATACATATGTTTTATAATTCACGTTAAATCTGAAACAACTTTTTTTCTTTCAAAGTAATACTTTTTACACACAAAAAGTTCAAACGAAAGGCATAACATTGATGAAAACGTATGATCATCAAATTACACACAAAAATATAGTACTACATAATTAGAAATTGATTTTCAATGAACAAAATGTTACAATCTCATTTTTAATCATGTTGACAATAGTTATCATTAGAAGTTTTTACTTCCGGGCATGCACGGGATTAAAAACTAGTGGTTGTGGAAAGGGTACTATAAAATTCATTTTCTGGTTACGTATAGTTAGGTGTGTGGCATTTATAAGAATCATACTACGTGACAATTGAATTCTTTTCGTTTTTGATGCACTTACTGCACACATAAAATGGATAGAGAAGAATATCATTACGTCACAACAAATACAAATATGACATAACATGATGTTCATGAAGCATCATCTTCTTTCTTCTTCTAAATAATCATATATGATTTGCTTACATAATTTTTAAATATTCATAAATAGTTTTAAAGGTTAAGACAAATTTAGTGGGAGGGATACGGGTGAGGTATTGTTTGAGAACACATTTAAAACTACATAAGTCGCTTACACATTTATTAAAAACGTGTTCAGTCACAAAAGTAATAATATTTTTCTCTAATTTGGTAATGATGTAATTTTTTTAATTATTTAATATAAATGATAGAAAATTTCTTTCTTTTTTTTACAATAGTTGTTAAAATAATAATATATAAAATCATGTTTTACTATTTCTATTAGTAAACTACAATCACTTACTTGCAAAGACGAATCCAGAACTTTTAGTGGAGATAAAGTAATAACAAAATATTTCATTATAGTATATTAAAATATTTTGAACACAAATCTTACCAAATATTGTTCTCAATCTTTACTATCTTCAGAACATGAAATTCAAGCAAGAAAACGCGTATTTTTTTTAATATTGTATTTCTATACGCTTTCGAAATAAAATGTTTTTTTGACCTTCTACTTTGTTATTATTTTTCTTTTATACATACATACATTAATTTGAAAACATGACACACAGCTTAATTTGTAGAATAGGTTATTAATATGGTATTTGTAGAGGTTTCTAGTTAGAGTTTTTACCCAATCACATTTTTGCATAAACTTTAATGGGGCAATAATAAAATGTTTAAAAATTTCAATGGAGACAAATATAAAAATGTAGAGGGACGAATATGAAAAAGTAAAAAATTTAATGGTTTACTTTTGAAAAACAAAACTTCACTAGGGGCAATTGCCCTCAAACAGCATCGTGTGTCTCCGTCTCTGCTTACTTGTGTTACTACTTATAAAAGCAAAACAAAGGTAAATTGCGGTCAGACCCCATGTACTTGTCCAAACAATTGAAAAGGTAATCGACGAAGGATTTTTTGGGTGGCTAACGTGATGGGTGACGTGGAAAAAATTCGACGTGGATGGGTGACGGGGCGTTGTCGCTGACGTGGAGGTAAGTGACCTACAACAGCAGGTCATTTGAACCAAATAAAAAAAATGAGTACAAAGGCTAAATTTGAAGTAAAAACTACTCGATGACCTTTTCAATTGTTTGGATAAGTATAAGGGGTTTGACGACAATTTATCCGTAAAACAAATATAAGTGTTACTAAACGACCAATAAATCCTAACCGGCAACAGCAGGTAACTGGTTCACTGATCTGTTGACTGTTTTCAAAGAAAGAAAACAAACCCTAGAAACGTGAAGACACTAGAAAGTAAAGTATACAGCAACCACAACGATCGGATTTCAAATTTTGAACTTCGCGCTCTTCGCATCCCCATTACCACATTACCTCTCTTCAATTCGAATACTCTCTTCTCCACCAATCGTCCAGAAATGGGTGCCCATCCCAGCCGTGAAGATCTCATTCCTTCGGACTCCGACGAAGAATACGAAGACGATCAGTCCCAGGAAGCAGAAGAAGAGGAGGAGGAAGAAAACTACGAAGATGCCAGAGGCGGTGATCGATCCTCCGAGCGCAACCCCAAGACGCCGTCTTCTATGGACGAAGTCGAGGCCAAGCTCAAAGCCCTGAAGCTCAAGTACCCATCATCGATACTGACTCCCACTCGTACTCCGGCTCCGGCGCTTACTCTCAAGAACGCGGTCAAATTGTACCTCCACATCGGCGGAAACACCCCCAAGGCCAAGTGGGTCGTCTCAGAAAAGCTCACTTCGTACGTTTTTCTGAAATCTTCCCGGATGGAAACCGACGACGGAGACTCCGATGACGAGGAGGCCGAGGAGGGAGACGGAGATGCTTGGTGGGTCGTGAAGATCGGCTCGAAAATCAGAGTCACTGTCTCGACTGAGATGCAAGTCAAGACCTTTGCAGATCAGCGGCGCGTGGATTTCGTTGCCCAGGGGGTTTGGGCCTTGAAATTTTTTAGCGATGAGGACTATAAGGTTTTTGTGACTAAGTACCAGGATTGCTTGTTCGAGAACACTTATGGGTACGAGGCCACAGAGGAGAACAGGTTGAAGGTTTAGGGAAAGGTTTTTTTGGGGGGGATAAAGCCAGACCCAGCCGATGACTCGGTTTGGGAGGATGCTGAGGACACATTGGGGAAGAGCCCCGAGCCCGCTACACCAATGAGGGACAATCGGGACTTGAGGGAGGAGTTTGAGGAGGCTTCCAATGGTGGGATCCAGAGCTTGGCTTTAGGTGCTTTGGACAACAGCTTCTTGGTAGGTGATTCGGGTATTCAGGTGGTTAAGAATTTCAGCCATGGAATCCATGGGAAGGGGACTTATGTGAATTTCGATACTACTTTTGTGCACTCAACCCCGAAGAAGGCTCTGCTCATGAGGGCGGAGACCAATATGATGCTTATGAGTCCAATGAATGAAGGGAAGCCCCATTCCAAAGGGCTTCATCAGCTCGACATTGAGACTGGGAAGATTGTTTCCGAGTGGAAGTTTGGGAAGGATGGTGCTGATATTTCGATGAGGGATATTACAAATGATAGCAAGGGGGCTCAGTTGGATCCTTCCGGATCCACATTTTTGGGTTTGGATGACAATAGGTTGTGCAGGTGGGATATGCGCGACCGGAATGGTATGGTTCAGGATCTTGCTGATTCTAGCACACCCGTGTTAAACTGGACTCAAGGGCATCAGTTCTCCAGAGGAACCAATTTTCAGTGCTTTGCAACCACTGGTGATGGTTCAATTGTTGTTGGCTCTCTGGACGGGAAGATCAGGCTGTATTCCATCAACTCTATGAGGATGGCGAAAACTGCTTTTCCAGGTCTTGGTTCACCTATCACTCATGTGGATGTTACCTTTGATGGGAAGTGGATCCTGGGCACCACTGATACATATTTGATCCTCATTTGTTCCCTTTTCACGGACAAGAATGGTACAACGAAGACTGGCTTCAATGGTCGTATGGGGAACAAAGTTTCCGCTCCAAGGTTGCTAAAGCTGACTCCTCTGGATTCACATTTAGCAGGAAAGAATAATAAGTTCCGTAATGCTCAGTTTTCTTGGGTAAGTATACTCGCTTTCTAACATAGGGCATTATGCATTTCACTTCTGTTTTTAGATGCTTGCTTTTATTGTAACATATGATGTTTTGTATTTCCCATCTGTTCACGTTTTTTTTTTCTGAAATTAGGTTGGTATTATTTAATTAGAGTTCATGGTGAGACATGCTATGGTTAGATTGTTCACTATGTAATTTGACTTGACTGACTCTATCCATGATTAAAAATTTCTTATTTTTTGCTTTAATTTTGACTACTCACTCCTAGAATGTTTTTCTTTTTCCTCCGTGACATTGCTGGGATTTAAATTTATGTTTGACTTTGATAAGATTTTTATTCTCTATTGTTCAGTTAAATAAATTCCCTGTCTGTGTGTGTTATTTCATTACAATCAATGCGATTTACATGCATGTATGACTGTTGGAAAACTCTAGATGGCTATAAATGTGTTCATAGTGAACATATAATAGGTTTCAATTACTTTCTGTTACACCTAAATATTTATGTTCCTGAAAATATTCCTAGTAGTAGTAAAAATAGTTTCAAATTAAAGTGTCCTATGTCATCCTTTTTGGCTCATTGTTCAATTCATTTATTCGAGGATATATGACCAGTCTGGTTCGTTTCAAGTGTTAGGAACTTAGGATTGATGCTTGTAGATTTGAAGCATTCCTCTTGCAGTACATTTAAGTGAAGGATTTGCTGTCACACAATCATTTTCTGGATGTTGGTCTATTCTCCGCATCTCTGCGTTAAGCTTAAGCTGTGTGATAAATATTTCTGACATGATTGTCTACGTGAGAAATAATGTTTAATGCCATCTTGCCTTCTTGCTATTACCAGCCAAACATATACAATATTTGTTGCACAGTTGTGAAGTCAACTACTTGACGATATCATCATAACAGAAATGCTAGAAATTTACAATTTTTGAACCTTTTTATTTTCAATCTTTAGCAACAGGATTCCTTGATAAGCATTTTACTAGTTAATCTTACTGACCTGAAAAGTAAATGTTTAAAATAAACTTGATCAAATATGGTGAGGTATCAGGTACCTTTCGTTTTCGCCTAATTTGTTTAGTTCTCTTATTTCATACTCGTGTGTACATTCATTTATCATCTACATTCTACTTTTTTTTCTTCTTGTCATCAGTATAAATATCGTGAAAAAATACTCACTTAAAATAATAAATGAAGATATAGAGCTTATGCTTGAAATGTAGTTTTGTATCTGAAGCCTACATTTAAAACTTAGTCATTTGGAAACCAGAAGAATAAAAGAAAAGCACCAGTCATTATCTAAGACCAAGACTACTCTTGGCAGTAAAGTGTACCAATGATTTGGATTTTTGTTTATATCACTTCCTTCTTATTGTCTCCTATCATTTGTAAGTCTGTTTACTGAAGATTATTAGTCTTTTAGTTCAAATTTCACAAATATTGAGTAATCTTACCAATCAGACATATACTATGGCCATTTTGCCCGGGGTAAAACTACTGTTTGTATTCTCTTCTTGTCTTGCTGCATTTTGCTGTTTACTGTTCTGAGTTTCAACTGTTCTGTTTTACCTAATTTCTTAGGTCACGGAGAATGGGAGGCAGGAGCGCCATCTCGTTGCAACTGTTGGGAAGTTTAGTGTTATTTGGAACTTCCAACAAGTTAAGAATGGCTCCCATGAATGTTACCACAATCAAGAGGGCCTGAAGAGCTGCTACTGCTACAAGATAGTTCTGAAAGATGATTCCATCGTTGACAGTCGTTTCATGCATGACAAATTTGCAGTAACTGATTCTCCGGAGGCCCCCCTAGTGATTGCAACCCCCATGAAAGTCAGCTCCTTCAGCATATCAAGCAGGCGATGATCATGCCTTCCAGCTTAATTGACTTGCTCACTCATGTTCTCATGCATGCCCATTCACCATCATTTGAGTGATTGCAAGCAATGCTGTGTCAACTTTTTTCACTTGTTGACTTTGCTTCATTTGTGAAGATTCAAATGCTTTGTTTAAAACTTCTCAAGTGTTTGTATTTTAGATTGTTGTTATCTAGTTTGTATCTGGATTCAATTCTAGGGAAGAATTGGCTTAAACTGTATTCTTGTTTGAGTATTGGAACTGGTTTGGTTACTCGTTGCTATACATTTTCTTTGTACTGATATCTCAATGAAGCTTCTGATATTGCTGCTTGTGCTGACAAATTGAATGGGTATTCATTGGTTTTGACCTTATCTGTTGTTATCATGCCCTGTCAACAAAATAAAAAAAGCTAATCAGTTTTTATCTCCATGGGCTGCAGAGAATTGTGTAAGTGGTCCCATGTTATCATTGAGTGATGGTAGTTACATTCTTATAATTTGTGGACCTTATTCCCTTTTGTGGTGCAGATGACTTGATACACAGAAGACAGACCTAACAGGGAAAGGAAAAATGGCCGTTACAGTGGGAAGGGTCTTCCTTGCTCAGCCATTCTCTTCTTCTGGATCTTCTTACATTGGCAATGGCAAGCATCTCCACAGATCCTCATTTTGCTTGCCAGCTAAACCAGGAGCAGCTCCTATGCGCCAATCCCGGACAGTGGTTAGAGCCCAAGAGCGTCCCACCTGGCTTCCTGGGCTTGACCCCCCACCCTATCTCAATGGGGCGTGAGTCCCTCCGAATTGTTGTTTCTATCTAGCTTATATTGTCAGAGTATAATATGCTTCTCTTGTTTACTTAAAGTTCTCTTAATTTCTGTTTTGACAGTTTGGTCGGAGATTATGGGTTCGACCCACTTGGATTGGGAGAAGATCCGGAGACCTTGAAGTGGTATGTGCAGGCAGAGCTTGTGCATTGTCGCTTTGCCATGGCTGGTGTTGCAGGAATTCTTTTGACAGATGTAAGTGTTTTATGAACATTGCTAGTTTCCTTGCCACAATTATTTGGAAAATAACGTGCAGTGAATGACTTGGGAGTTCTGCTGTTTTCTTATCTCTTTTGTTGTTTCTATTTGTAAATGAGTGGACATAATTAGACTGTTGAGCTTTCCACATTGTAGATATTCATCTGTTTATGGAACTGTCGGAATAAATTCAAGTAACCGATAGCTTAACCATCTGTACATCCATGTTGAATTAAAATTGTTTCAACTCATATGTGCAAGTAGCATGAGATCGATTATTAATTTGACAAATGCAACTGCCTTTGATGACACTGCATTCTATTAATCATGATGTCCCCGTATCTTTTTGTCATCATCACAAACACGATTTTGGTTTCCAGTTTCTCCGAGTAACAGGAATAAGCAACTTACCAGTTTGGTATGAAGCCGGAGCAGTGAAATACGGATTTGCCAGCACAAGAACTCTGTTCATGGTCCAAATGCTCTTGATGGGGTATAGTTTTTCTAATTCCAAAGTTGTCTGGCTTATATATGTCTGGATATGCATAACATTACGTGGTAACCTTATCTAATATTGGTTATGTGCACAGATTTGTTGAGACCAAAAGGTATATGGATTTTGTTAGTCCGGGATCTCAAGCTCAAGATGGAACCTTCTTCGGAATCGAGGCTTCTTTTCAAGGTCTAGAACCTGGGTAAGTCATTCTCATTAATTGGTAAAAAGTTGCATCTTTTGTAGTTAATTCTTATAATATGGACCTCAAAAAAACCTATGTAAGCAACTAATATGTCAATTCAGAGACATGGCTTCGTGAAAATGTGAATTCTTGAGTTTTTGGCTTCATGTGAATTCTGGAGTCTTTTGGTAAAAGATCTGATTTGGTCCCCGAACTTTGCTATTTTAACCCAATATGGTCCCTAATAAAAAATAGCCCATGAACTTTCGTGTTAGGGCCCAATTTGGTCACTGATTTTTTTTTTTGGATCCAAAATGGTTCTTGCCATGGGAGCTTATATCTAAAGTTCAGGACCATAAAACAATTCAGGGACCAAATTGGGTCAAAACACCTATGTTAGGGTACCAATTTCGGTCTTTTACATTTTTTTTCTTCTTCATCACTAAAAATGGCAATTTGTGTGGGCTATGATGATGCATTTGACAGCTATCCTGGTGGTCCCATACTCAATCCTCTTGGGCTGGCTAAGGATGCAAAAAAAGCTCATGCCTTGAAGCTCAAGGAGATCAAGAATGGTCTGGTTTCTTTGTGGTCATATCATATGTTTATCAAGTTCTTGTTGGTGGGTGTTTTCAATCTTGAATTTGCAATTTGCAGGTAGGCTTGCAATGGTAGCAATGCTAGGCTTCTTTGTGCAAGCTTCTGTGACTCATGCTGGACCAATTGATAACCTTGTGGAGCACCTCTCAAATCCTTGGCACAAAACTATTATTCAAACACTTGCTGATTCCACTTCTTGATCTTCTGTTGTCTGTAAACAAATACAACTACATTTACAACATGATGAAATGTAAATTACATTACATTCGTTAAATGGTTGGGCTTTTTGGTCTAATTTATCTCCATTTCTCTCATCCAAATGATCTTAGAGCACAAGCAATTAAGCAAATCAAAGAAATTAATAACTTACAGTTTCATTTATGAAAAAAAGAATACAGTTTCATTCAACACTGCCTCACAGAGAAGCCAAATTTGTGCCTCTAGCCCAAAATCTCACACAACTTGTACAAGCCTTTTTTATTATCCTGCCCCAAACCAATTAACCAATAACAAACCCTATCGTTCAGCGAGCATCGATATAATCGAATCAAATTTATCATACATGTACAACAAATGCAGTATAAGGCCAGCGGAAAACAAAAAAACACGCTGTCTCGAAGAAGCTTTACCCTGTCTTGTTTCCATGAGTCTTTTTTCTGCCCAAAAACATGAAAAACCGCGGGAAAAATGACCTTTTCTTCTTCTTTCCAGTCTTGACTTCTGGGGATGAATCAGTTCCGGTGTTAGTTTGATCCTCGGTTCCTTTTGGACTTCCTGTTTGTGCAAACTCATTGTTTGATTCCTTGTATTCATCTGTACTCGGTCTTGGGCTAGTCGTTGAATTAACTGCTCCTCCTTGAGCAGATTCATTTGCTTTTCGCTTTTGCTCGTGTTCGGACCTCCACTTTCTCAACTCCTGCTCCACACCCAATTTCCTCTCCTTTGCCAACTCGGCCTTTTCTGTTGCAACCCTGAGCGCCTCCTTTCTCGAGGCCAACTCCTTGCTTACTTCTTCCAACTTTTCCATGGTTCTCAACTCGGATTCCTTGGCAACCTCTATTTGAGAAATGGCAGATGCCACCCTCAAGTTGGCCTGCTCCTCCGCCTCATGTGCCCGCTTGCTCAGCTCGTAGTACTCCTCCAAAGAAAGGGTAACACCGGAGGGTGTATCCACATCATTGCTGGTGATTCTAGCTGATTCACTCTCTTGCAATGCTTTAACTGCTGCTAATGCCAGCTTTTCCGAGGCCCTGGCTGCCTCTATCTCCTTTTGAGTCGCTATCAGTCTGCTCTCCGTGGTGCTTGCTCCAGCCTTTGCTTGCTCCATCTCTTCATTCGCTATCCGTAGCTCTTCACGAGCACTTTCAGCTAGTGACTTGGCCCGATCAGCCTCTTGTGCAGCTTGCTGTAATTGCTTAGGCAGGTCCACCATCTTCTCTCGGATTTCTTTCTCTCTCAGCTGAATGGCAGCTATTTCTGACTTAGTCCTCTCAAGCTCAGCTTCAATAGATGAAACTGCCACTGAAGCCATTCCTTCTCTCTGCCTAATTGTGCTAAGTGCAGATTTTTCTCTCTCAAGCTCTGTTTGTAATGACGAAGCAGCCACCTTCAAACAGTTTACTTCTGCAATTGCTTTCTCTATATTGTGTTTCACTTCCTCAAGCTCCTTTCTCGCAGAATCAACTGCTGCTTGTATGTCGGTATGATTTTTCAACTCTCCTGCTTGATTGTGAGCCGACTCTTCATTTTCTTCTTTCAGTCTTGATTCCATATAAGCAGCCAATTCAGATTTCAAATCTACTAACAAGGCTGAAGCCATGTCTAATTTCAATTTGAGATCCTTTCCTGAAGAAATTTGATGATAAAGTTTCTGAAGCTCCTCTTCTGCCTGCTTCAATTCCTTCTCCCAGTAATGAGAATCCTGATCTCTGGCCATAGCTGCTCCTATTCTCTGTTCCTCTGCTTCTAAATGAGCAGCTTGAGCAGTTTCTAGGGACTCCTTTGTGGCAATTAGCTCAATAGTCAGATCCTCCACTGTCTTCTCAACTTCTTTGGCTGCATAACCAGCCTCTTCAGCTCTCTTTACAGCTTCTTCTCTATCAATCAGCAAAGAAGCATATTCTTTACGCAGCACTTCCAACTCCTCTTTAACAGATTTAAGCTCTGAAGCTGCAGCTGTATGCCTGGCTATGGCAACCTCAAGCTGTGCCTTGGCTGCAACACTTGACTCATCTGCAATCCCTTGCTCCATCTCTTCCACCCTAAGCTTGACTAGCTCAAAGTCTTGTTTCGCCTGGTGCTCCTCTGTTTGTGCCCTTTCCAACTTGAGCTTCAGTTCTTCAATCAGTCTTTTGCTGCGGTCCAACTCATTCAGTACCTGCCTTTTTGAGTCTTCAGCTTCCTCTGCCCGTTTCCTGTACATAGGAATCTCATCCTGTACTTTCTCAAGTTCAAGTTCTACATGCCTGCGTCTCTAAACAGACAAAAAGAAATTTAATTTTATTGTAGTAGAATATAGACGCAATTTCTGATAAAGTGAATGCATGCAGTATCTAAAAGCAAGTTCTTATAATACAATGTATGAAAGAAAGAAGGGAACAAAGAGCAAGAGAGGGGAAGAAAAAAAAAAAGTGAACAGCCAATAATGTACTGCTTCAAAATTTTGGTCCAAAAAAGGCGGTAAGAAATGAACATTAACCAAGATGAACATTGACTGAGAGGAAGCACAATATCTTACTCTTTACTGACAAATGAAAGAAAAACAGCAAGACGCAAAAGAAGGCTATGATGCTCGGTACTAGTTGTCTAACTTGTTTGGGGGAGAAAGTCAAACTTAAGCATCAAGCAGTAACTTATGGCTTCCAAAAGAAAACATCCATGCCTTTCCATGTCTTACTAATATCATCCTCATCATTAAGATGCCACCACTATAACTGTTCATCCCTTCACATCACGCCTCCACTATCTCCATTCTCTAGACTGGCGACAGCAAAATAGTTTACCATTTTGGTAAATTATTAGGACCAAGATATATCTACCTACAACTTTTCCATAATCTATTCATAGTCATACGGAAGAACTAAACGTTAGTAGTCTGCTCCTTGGATCTCTCTCCGGAGAATGGATTAACATGTCTCCTCCTCCATCACAACTATGATTGTGTCTGCTACGCATCACCATTAACAACACAACCAGTTTCACCTCCTGGCCCTATCCCATGGGCATCATCTTTATCAACTTCACTACCTGAAAACGCTACCACTGTTTATCTACCATAGCCTGCAACGTGAACTGTATGGTTTTATCATTGCAACCAGCAGCATTTCCTTAATCATTACCAATAAACATATAGGTAGCCTTTAAGTTAGCTTTTTTATATCAGGAATAGTAATTAAGAATGAGAATGTTTGGACAATGACTTTTTGGTCATAAGAATGACTTTGGAATGAGAATCTCACTCCTATTCCCATTCAAAAAAAAAAATTAATCCAGTCGCTATTAGACAAATATACATTCTAATATAGTCATCTCAGAACCACAGATCATATCATAACTTGCTACTAAATGTAATTTTGACTTCCTTTAATTCAGAGAAAGAGAGAAAAAAAGAGAGGCAAAATAGTTAGCTTTCTTCAGAACAAGACACTTATAGAGCACTGATTGAATCAAAAGTGTCAATAAATTTGAAAAAGAATTAGCATAACTGACAATAACTGTAACTATAACTATATACCTCCACTGTTCTGATTTTATGAGCTTTCCAATCTACAATTCCACCAAACTTGGAAACAGCTTGTTTAACAGATTGAATAGGTGCCCTCGTATCGATGAAACCTCTATATAAGTCAACTTTAGAAGGGCTGGCAGGATCTGACGTCTGAGAAGCAATGCTAACAACCCTTGGATTGGGCAGTTCAAGATCAATGGAAGGCACTACTTGAGCTTCTCTTTCCATAGGAGAATCTGTAGATGGTATAGTCTTGTCATCAATATGATTATGAGCTGTAGCAATAGGAGGAGCTGTACCAATTGAAGGACTGTCTGGAGATTGTTGTTCGATAGAGGTACTGTCTACAGATCGTTGTTCGATAGAGATACTGTCTAGAGATCGTTGTTCGATAGAGGTACTGTCTAGAGATCGTTGTTTGATAGAGGTACTATCTTGAGATTGCGGTTCGATAGAGGTACTATCTTGAGATTGCAGTTCGATAGAGGTACTATCTTGAGATTGCGGTTCGATAGAGGTACTATCTTGAGATTGAGGTTCGATAGAGGTACTATCTTGAGATTGCACTTCGATAGAGGTACCGTCTAGAGAACGTTGTTCGATAGAGGTACTGTCTTGAGATAGCGGTTCGATAGAGGGACTGTCTTGAGATTGCTGTTTGATAGATGGACTGTCTTGAGAGGGCTGTTCGATAGAGGTGCTGTCTTGAGATTGCTGTTTAATGGAGCTATCTTCTCCAGCTCTAGTGTCAGAGTTCGCCATCATTGTATCCTGCTGGTCTGTTTCTGTTTCACCTACTGTAAGTTCGGAAGATGAGTCATCAGAAGAATATTCCGAACTTTTTAGTTCATCATTTTCCGCCATAGATAACTGATGGTCATCAGTTTCTACTTTTCCATTAGTAACAGAGCTTGTCGGAACATCACCATTGGAATGATCCTTATCTTCGGCGGAGGACAACTTGGATTCTGAAGGAGACATCGCTTCAGGAGTTTTTGTGTCCTCCATTTTAAGAGAAGTGGTAAGGACTGCTACAAAGGTATCTGAAATTCAAGTGCACATAAATTCGATAAGCATAAAATGAACTGAATATAACACATGAACACAATCTGTTTATGGTCTTAACTAATACAGATAAGTTAAGGATACTACTTTTTTAGTATAGAATAAAAAGTTTAGTCACAACGCCTCCATGAACTAGAGCTTCTTCAACATTAACTCTATGTATTCAAATTTACAAGGATTAGCTGGAGCGAAATGATAGGTCACAATGCTAATAAATGCTTGTTGTGATCATTTCGTACCCTTGTGTATATTCATCTAATTGAGAAGGCAACAATGGGCAACAAACTCAATCGTAAATTGTACCAAGCAAATGTAAATTGTGGAGGGAATCGGCTACACTAAATACATCCATGCAACATACATACATAAGTAAAAAAGAGACCAATTCCGCAATTCAGCATATTTGGTATAGAAAGCATTAAAAAAATCACCTTGACCACGAATCATCACAAAGCTCTAAACATTTACTTTTACCTCAGAATATCCAAACCTCAATTATCAGAGATGACAAATCCTTGGAGGAAACAAAATGGAACCATAAAGAAATTCTGTATAGTCATATATATAGATAGACCCAGAAATGTGCATATTAATTGAGGTTAAACCAACTAACTACTATCAACTAAATTAAGGTTCCAGCAGCAGTTTTCCAAACAAATTCCACAAGCAACAGCTTCAACAATGAAAACTGATTGCAATCCAGAAAAGATATTATCATACCCAATTCAACATCCAAGTCTCAGAATTTCTTATCCCTTAAGCATCAACAATAGACAATCTATTTATTGCAAGAAACTTAAGTAATGAAAACCCAGTTCATTTAAATGGACAAAAATTAAAAAACAATCAATAAAAGAAACAAGAACAGAGAATTTAAAAGGAGAGAACATAGTACAGACCCGGAAAACCCAGAAACCAAATTGAGGACAGCAAAATGGGGGAAAATTTTCAAAAGCAGAAAAAAATAGAAAAATAAGAGAAGATTTTGAAAATGGGTTGATAAAATTAGAGAAGAGAAAATCGCGGAAGGAGCATACACGTGAGTGGAGCCTACCTCGCCTCGTATGTCTTATGTCTGGATCCCGTTTTTTATTAACCTCACCTCCTCTTGTTTCTCTGCTCTTCTGGATTGACGATTTTCTTTTTCTTTCTTGCTGTCTTAATTTAAAACTCTGTGGAAACAAGTAAAAATGGTCGCGCCCTGGTCGTCTTCGTCTTCGTCTCCGTCTCCGTCTCCGTCCTTGTGGGTTTCATGAAAATTCAATGATTTTGTTGTGATGGAATCTTATGAGAAACGAAGGTTTTTTTATTACTAAAATCAAGGTCACTAGCACTAGCACTAGCACTAGCACTAGCAGCACCACAGAACAGCTCAGCTGGTTTTTCTTTTTTCTTTTTTTTAAATCTCCTTCCACGTTTTTCGATGAGGGTTGAATATTATATACAGTTGTAGTTATTTACCGTGTGAAATATAATTTTTATTTTTTTAAAAAAAGGGAAATATCTCAATTCATGTAGAAAGAATCTTCAATTATTCTTAGTTCGTGATTTTCTTTAAACCTAAATTAACCATTAAATTAGCAATTCATGATTTTACATGAATTCCTAAAAGACCATCTACTTGTGGAATTGTGTTTTGAAATAGTGATATAGTATAGTTGACTCTTTGCACAATTTGGTAGATTGATTAAGATTGATTGCATGATGGGTTTATATTTTGAAATATTTGAGTATTTAATTAATTTGAATAGCCATGCTTAGTGGAATTCAATGCTTATTCAAACAAACAATTTATTTACATATTTAAATCTAATACTAAATTCTTCTTCTACAATATTAGTATTGATTATTGAGAATTCAACTAGTTTTGGTACCCAGCTTTGCTCGGATTTTTATTATTATTGTGCACTATATAATTTAATAATTTATTAATATTGACTAATTGTTATGAAAAAAATTTGATC
>JAYMSZ010001316.1:0-14744 GCA_036897665.1 Pelargonium citronellum | reverse complement strand
TCCTTCAAGTGGTTTTCCACATCTTTACTCCTTGGTTTCCATTATGTTAGTTTTCTTGTTTTGGTTAGTTTGTTCTAATTTGCTAGTTTCCCTTATGTTCGTTTCGATTTGTATGCCGTTTCGACTTTTTTGCTATTAATGAGAAGTACACATTTCCCTTAAAAAAAAAAACTACCAATCAAATTTAGGACTCAATTTATTTAATTTTATTTATTTAATTTTTATTTTTACAAAACTATCTTGTCAACTTTTAGTTCAACATTCATTGAACAATGTATTGCATTTATTAGGAAGTGCAAATATACCTTCCTTGCCTTAAAGGTTGTGAATTATTTTGATTTAATTTGACATATAACATGAATCACATTTATTTGTTCCAAAATATAGGAACCATTCAATTTTTGGATAGTAGACAAAATTAGTTGAATGACTTTGGGAAGTCTTGTGCTAGAGCTACACAAGTCTACCACTTAAAACCTTGAGATTCAATGCTTCTCGAGTTAGTTTGGCAATAATTAAGTGCTTT
Organism: Pelargonium citronellum; assembly: GCA_036897665.1. Lineage (NCBI taxonomy): Eukaryota > Viridiplantae > Streptophyta > Magnoliopsida > Geraniales > Geraniaceae > Pelargonium > Pelargonium citronellum. The sequence goes on along the minus strand of JAYMSZ010001316.1, from coordinate 14,218 downwards.
TAGTAATGTTGAGTTTGAATTTTAACATAGCATGCTATTAGAGTTTTTTTTTCCTTAAAATTTTTACCAAGAAATCATATTTATCTTATTCAATTTTCTTTTGACTATCAAATACATAATAAATACTAATTAAGATATAATAATAAAAAAATCCAAAAGTTTAGCCACTTGAGGAATGTTAGGCTTAAATTTATGTCAAAATTTAAGAGTCGGTCTCAAGTGAAGGTAATATTACCTAAAAAGATATAAATTGAGTGGACAAATAACGAGGTGACGTATGACAACCGAAATACCACCATGACATGATATGTGAAAAGTCCAAACAAGAAGTTAAGTCCCCAAGTGATTTAGGCGTCCAATGCTCGGCTCCCATAGGACGCAAACAAGACTTTCACCCAAGGAGTCTGAGAAACGTTTGTAAATTTTTGTACAATAGATATATGAAAATCACCTTAAGTATCTAAAAAGATAAACATAAAACACATGTACCAACAACACATGCAATAATCCTCTTCCAAACTCTAGAATTACTTTAGAATAATCTTGTACCAAATCAAATATTGGAATAGAAATACAAAAGTAGATCATATTCTTGCAACCCAAAAGGAGAGAAGCTCAATCCCTAGCCACAGGATGTGAGGACTCTTTTTCCACATAACTTGTATAATAATAATAATTGTCCATATTGGAACCCAATAGTAGAAAAAGATAGAGGTTGATCATGAATCTACATAAATGGAAATTTTGGTAATGATCCAGCCTATCAAAGCCTTTTTTGCAGGCCACTAACCCATAAAATATATACCCTAATAATTATTTTTATACATAAAAAGTCACTCAAACCAAACTCTCTTCTTTTGAATGATCTTTTGTGCTCTATTTTTAGCTTCTCTACTAGCTTTTCTGTTTTTGCACATTGGAGTGTGAAAAAAGATGCCCTAAAGTATCTCTCCCACCAAAAAGTCTCGGTCCTCCAACATTATCAAGGTGAAAAGTTACATAAAATAATTACCTTGTTTTCCATAAGTGCAAATTTGTGGACCACTGCTTTTGATCTCTTGAATATGCTAACTATGATATAAATTTAATCCCAAACTCGTAGAAAACCAAAATTCGATCAACCTATTTTATACAGTTGCATAAAATGAATTTGATCATTTATTGAATTCACTCATTTTACACATAGAGCTTTAGAGACGATCAGCAAGCACAATTTTCAAGTCACATATCCAAATTATATCTTTTAAACCCCGAACCCAATCCAAATCGGATAAAATGGTTTGAATATACATGTACAAACTATCACAAATTTCTTGTAACACGGTTAATCGACCGCTAAACTTTAGAGTGATGAAGAAACTTGTTGCAGTAGCATAGTTTAAACCTTGATAATCTTACACTGTACAAAATGTTTGTCTAAATTAGACTTTCCAGTTGAATTATATTGAACTTCAAATATCTATTTTGTCCATAACACCACTAGTATCATTCTCAAATAGCCTAACTAGATCCATCCCCTGCTAGAAATGAAAAAAAGTTAATTCCTAAAAATAGAAATAGCTGCAGGAAGTTTATTATTAATATATTTTCTCCACTTGCTAAACATAGAAAGCAATCATTCCCACTAGGCTTCTGTGATGGAGATTAAACTAAACTAACGGTATTCAATTAAAGGGAAAAAACACCCATTAAAATATTTAATTTTCTGACAAGAAAAGCACTCTTTGAAGTCAAGAATGAAGAATATAATTTTCTATTTAAAGGCGCAGAAAGTACCATGCAATTTCAGATACAAACTATAGTTCCATTTTGCACCATGTGTTTATAAATGATTGCTTGATCCATGGTGCTTTCACTTAAAAAAATCAATAAATGTTGCTCGTGTAATTATTTTATTATTCAAGTGCTTTGGTGTTGTATTTGTATATAACAAATTACTAGTACTTGGCATGCCTATAAACGATACATTTTGCTCGCTTTTAGAAGGGAAGTATTATATTTTATAATGAGCATCTATTTTCTAAAGAAGTGTGGTAGACACTATTTTGAAACTGAAAAAATAACCCTTATAGTCTTATGTGAAAAGCTTATTTTTTGGAGCCAAAGAACTCTAACATCTCTATTTTTGTAGATCGAACATTTGAGAATGTACCTTGAGTTTTGGTTTAACATTTTAATTTTGAATCTGACTCCGTGTGAGAGCTCCAGATATCGAGTCTCTACAAAAAAAAAAAAAAACCACACCGTCAAGTGAAACATGAAGCAAGTGAATCGAATTTCACCTCGGGACTAAGAGTATTCTAAATGATGAAAATGACACTTCCATGTGCTGAAGAGAGTTAATCTAGAGAGAATTTGTGGGAAATGTTACGAGTTGAGAGTGTGGAAGAAAAATCTTTGTCCTATGAGTAGAGAAGGGTTTAAACGAACAAAATGGCGGAAGGCAACATGGCATAAAGATGTTATATGATTGGTTGAAGGTGATGTTAAGACAGATTATGATACCGACGTGATAAAGAGATGATTATCATGTCACGCCGAAGCGGCGATCATGTCATCATGCTTGAGCCATAAAACATAGCTCGAATATGGAGTCGAAAGATGTAGTCTGAGAGGTTATTAGAAATGGCATATCTCATCAAATACTTGAATTGTTTTACTTTGTTCTTGTTATTATTAATTTTATACCAATAGCATAGTAGTACTTCTTAATCTAATATTTGCCCTTTTTAGTTCTTGGATTTCACAAATATGTCAAGGAGTTGCATACTTATATGTTATTTTTAGTTTTTGCAAATTATTTTTCCAAAACAAATACTTTAAATTAGTTAAAGAATACCTATTAGAAGAATCATCAAATGAAAAGAATGCGACAAACATTTTTTTGGCTCTATTATCAATTAGGTTTTGCATGTCTCCTAATAGAAGAAATTGAAATGGGATTGGGATTGGGAGAGAAAACAGACAAAGCAAGAAAAACAATATATACGGCACTTAAGTGGTTGGCTTCTAGTTTTTAAGGATAGATTCAAGATCGAACCTGGTAAGAGGAGCCATAAATGCTGTTGAGTGAACGTCCAAAATATGCTGTCCCTTTAAGACGTTGACTGGTTCTGGTTCTGTAAAAATGAGGAAAAAAACAAATTAGAGCCACATGCATAACTTAAATGTTACTTCAACTTTAAATTATTAAGCCCAGCGTTTGACAGTTTATCATATGATCTCTAACCGAAAATTGAGAGGTAACTCAGACGGGTCACAAATGACAGAATTCAGTTAGAGTATCAAATAGTTTAAAACTTCGCTCGTTTTCAACGTGAGATACTTCAACACTTGGCCGATTTGGGACGATTCACCGCTAAACGACTCAAAAGCACTACTAAATCGTACAAGAATAAGAATCATGAGAATCAATGGATTAAGCTAATTCGTGATTTGATCCACCAAATTTACATATGTTGGGTTAAGAGACTTGTCATACTAGATTAGTTCGAATTTGTCTAGACCCGTGTAGAGAAAAATTCATGATTATTATTTGACTTATTATGTTGTTTATTTTGGGTTAAGCTAAATAACAACTAACATATTTATCATGTGTTTTATTTCTTTTGTAATTTTATCATAAAATAAGTATTTTTTTTATAAAGAAGTTCGTTATGTCAAATATTTCAATTCAACACAATAAACTTCAAATATATGATAAATGTGTTGTTCATCTAAAATAAACAACACAATAAGTCAAAAATAACCAACACTTATGTGTTACTTCCCTTTTTTCCCAAATAATAAGCAACATATTTATCAGACGTGTCCATGTAAATACAAGAAAAAATGTAACATGTAACATCAACTAACTTCCGTCTAGTTTTTTCTACGAAATGAGCAACCCCCTCTTAAAAAGTTTTTTGAGATAATGCCTCGATATTTCGATTCCAGTTCACTTTCAAATTTTTGATATAATCGTCTTTCAACAATGTTTCAATCTAGTAGTTTAAGTTGTTAAGTAGAAAACTTAACTAATATATAGGCGATCTCAGACTCCAGTCACTCCACATAATTTTAATCTGAGATTCAGGCTACAACTATATAGATTCGGTACAGCTAACTTTACACTGGGAACCAACTCAACTACTTTCTGAGAAAACTAAAAAACAGAGGGACATTTTGTGGGTCGTGTAGACCAATATCAACCATCCAAAAGGCAATAATTGATCATTTATCTGACGTCATTGGTCATTTCCTTTGGAAAAATGTTTTCATTTCAGTTCTCTCAAGACTATTCTCTGGTTTCAAATTAGTGCTTAATTTAGATTTTCTCTAATTCAACACTCAAACTATCTGTATCGTTTCAATTTGTTTCCATAACTATGCAATGTGTTTCAAATTAGTCCAATCACTATGATGACGTGGCGTCCACGTGGCAATGACGAAGCGCCCATATCAGCAATATTGTTTTGTTTTTCATAAAATACAGCATTGCTGCGTGTGTCATCCGTTCCAATAGTTCTGTTTAGTCATTGTCACGTGTAAGTCACATCATCAACTTGTTTCCAGAAAAAATATTTATTTAAAAAAAAATCAACTTAGTTTAACAAATTTGCATAATTGAGGAATCAAATTAAAACGATAATAATAGTTTGAAGAATAAATTGAAACAAAAACTAAATTATGTACCAATTGAAACAAAACGAATAATTTGGAAACCAAAATAAAAAGTTTTTGCTTTGCTTTTTAGACTGCTTTGTCCAGCACAAGCAGTGAATGTGAGAAACATTCCAAAAATTTAAAGTGGACTCAACTGTGGACCCATTATATGGTTGGATTCCATTTTCTTGGCATTGGCACTAAATGCACAAGCACAAAAGGACTCAAAATCTTTAACAAAGTTTTGTGGGACATGCAGATTTTGTCCCTCAAGCTTATCCTAACAGCATATGCTTGTTTGTATCTTGAGAAATTAAGTGAACAAAATTTAGGAAGAAAATACCCATACCTTTGTTTGCAGGATTTTCTGGCTTTCGCTGAAGTACTGGTTCGGATGATTAATCCCAGCGTCACACAGACCGCCATGAATTGCTTCAAACGTTAATGTGCATGCCAACTACACATGATATATATCGTGTCAATTATAAATAAAATAAAAAGGTAGCTTCAAGCCGTTGCCTTAAACTCTAAGCTTTTTTCACGCAGCTACCTAAAATCGTGATCACTGAAGTATAGATCCACATCACCGGAGTCACTACACAGTTTATTTTAAAATCTTATGATTCGAAAAAAGGTTTCAGTAACTGCGTGAAATTACTCCTGAAACAAACACTTGGAAACAAAAATAGAGACAACTATTCATATTTTGACCTGGTAATGTCTATTTTGCTTTTTATCCATCACATCCTCCACAGCACGACTGCTCACACCCATTCGACCAAGGGCAGCTCTTAAGTTCTCCTCACTGTGAAAGAACAATTAATGGCACGCCGATAAAAATTAATCATGTACTTCATTTTTGCTTTAATCGAGTTCTCTATTTTTCTTCAATTATTGGACAAACCTGAAGTGCCTATACGGGCAGCCATGATGGTCTCCTACACCAGGAGTGGATAAGATGATTTTCTGACAAGAATAAGGTGTATAGTCCTGCAATAATCATATAACAACAATGAGAAACAGACACGAACAGGGAATTATAGCTTTCTCTTGGTCGTTCAAGTATGGAAGAGCAATAATGGAGTGTAAAGGCTGATCTCACAATGACGTTTATAGAAACTAGTCTACGATCCTGATTTTGAAGAAATGTTGAATAAAATAAAGAATCTCATAGGTGTGCAATGCCTTACTGTTCTCTTTCCTTCTCTTCCATAATTATGGCATATGGTGTATGCGTATTCTTTGTCAAACCTCTCAGCCCCCACCTACAACAAAAAGATCAAGCACCATAGAGTAGATGAAGTAATAGGTTTGCAAGAATCAGATAGTCGAATATCTAAAACATCATAATATGAGATTGTATAGAGCAATGAACAACTCTTATTCTAGTAACATGCGGATGCAGACTTTCAAAATGGAAGTGCAATCAGCAACCAACTTCTTTGGTCGCACGTAACATAACAAGACATGTTGACATATTCATCTGTGATATTCATCATTTTATGTACTAAAGGACCGGTCTGGGATTAAACCGAATTTCGGTAAATCTTGGGACAAGAGACCGGAAAAAAACCAGAGCAATTGGACCAGATGATTGGAAAAAAATTAATGATTTCTTGTTATCAATAGAAAAAATGTAGAATTGAACAATAAATAATGGAGAAAAATTAGGCATTGAAAAAATTAAATAAAATTAATAATTCGGTATAAACAGAAGGATTTTGCGAATGGTCGAAGACCGGACTTGAAGTTCAATTGGGGCAAAAAATTCGGTCCGGACCCAATCATGAACACCCCTTAGTAAATAACACTTAATGCCACAAATCAAAATATAGTTGATAGTAGAAATGAAAGCTGTAGGAGATAAATCTTTATTCAAATACAGAACAGATTTTTGTTTGCAATGTAGTTACCTTCCGCGAGAACTCAGCTTTCCAAAATGCAAGAGCATCATCTAGCTTTAACCATACATTTAACTTACTATAATTGTTATCAACAATTTTCCCATCATGCAGATTTTAGGGGATAGAGAACATAATTCCTGCTATATCGATGCAGTAGTATAATAATCAGTCATTTTATACTTCTCGTGTTACAATTTACAACTTTAAAGCAATAACAGCACTCATCAAACCCGAGTCCAGGCAAAAAGAGCAACCAAATAAGCACCCATGTAGTAGTATAGTAAGTACTATATAAATGACCAATAATTGGAGCTCACATGCATACATACATGCATAAAGAACACAAAACTTGTGCACATGGGTAAGAAAAATAACCTTCAAGAATAGACCTAATTGCATCCTCCCTCCGTGCTTCAAATGATGATCCTCTCTAAACCGCAATTCAGAAAGAAAAAAAAAACAATTGGGGTGGAGAGAGAGTGGGTAAAATCGCAAGAGAGTTATGGCATATTCCAAATTTTTAACTATTAAATCATTACCTTCTCAAACAAGTGGCTCATACAAAGAGGAAATGAACTTTTAGATACTTGATCAAGGTCTTTAATTGATATTTCAGCAAACTCTCTTGCCTGCAATGGCAGTAGGTCTCCCAATCAAACATATCCACTTGAATATCCATAATCCAAGGATATTATAAGCTGATGCATCTTAGTAAATTACCTCAGTAAAGTCAGGACCTAGATAGCTTGAGGACAGGGCTTCTACAACCTAGAATACATGAAATTCATGTCATCAACAATACTTGAAAACATGTAATACAAGATACAGCTCACATTAGAATACTCATTTAGTTACAGGGCTCAAACGGTCTCTCTTTTGTTCTCTGATGGTAGACGTCCATTTCCTGCAAGCAAAAGCTGCAACCTCTGAGAATTTAAACATCTCCACAAATGTTTATCATAACTTAATCATAAGTACTTCAGGTTAGAGGATAGCAGCAAGAAAAATATCAGAGTTCTTCGTGCATGACAATACAGAATTTTTTATTATTTTTTCTTACTTTTGAATTCCAAATAGACAAGAATAACTTGCTTGTCAGACTGAGCGCCTTTGCTAGATAACTGCAAAATTGAGTGATAACAAAGGAGAACACCAAAAAGAAAGAAATATATAACCTTTTATCAGATTTCTAAGAACATTGTTTATTGGATTGATTGAAAATTAATAATGCATAAACGTTTACCTGATTCTCAGCGACATAAGCATCCCCTTTATGGGTAAATACTCGGCGACCAGCCACAAGCTCTGGAACTTCTTCAAACGGCACCTTCATTAATTGTGGAATAGAAAACAGAGATCATCCAACAATTTTGAATATTTGATGACTACAAGAATGAAAGTTCTTCAATCCCAGAATGCATAAGCCATTACTATCATAATTGGCTATGTCATATATCCAGACCTTGGTTACAACAAAAGATTATTTTGTATACTTGGGGGTTAATTAGCTCATAATTCATATTGCAAAACAGTGAAATGGTTAAAATGTTAACATTTCAACTTAATTTTCAACTTGCTGCTATTATAAGATTCATGAGAAGAATTTTGTTTTAAAATGTTAACATTTCAACTCTTGCCCCATGCAAATATACTAGGGGAAGATATCTCTGGTATCAATGTTACATCAAGATTGCCATTCTTAAACATCTAAAGAGAAGACTAACAGGAAAAAAGAGACAAACCTTGTAGAATATAGCATCAGCTACAAAGGAAAAATGAACAGAAAAAGGAAACACATTAGAAGAAAGCAAATCGTGGAATAAATGAACTTGAATGTGACGACAGAAAGAAGAATTACCTCAAACTCTGCGCTGATAACTGCTTTATAGGGAAGGTCAAGCTCAGCGATCAGCGCCCTCTTTATAGCCAAAAACATTATATGCAACCAGTCAACATTCTCTGGTCATATTTTGAAGCATTCATCGGGACATTCTCGGGACATATTTTGAAGAATTCATCGGGACATTTTCGGGGCACATATTGATGATATTCATTGGGACATTTTCGAGGCATATTTTGAAGCATTCATCGGGACATTCTCAGGACATATTTTGAAGCATTTATCGGGACATTCTCGGGACATATTTTGAAGCATATATCGGGATATTCTCGGGGCACATATTGATGGTATTCATCGGGACATTCTAGGGACATATTTTAAAGCATTCATCGGGACATTCTCGGGACATTTTTTGAAGCATTCATCGGGACATTTTTTGAAGCATCCATCGGGACATTCTCGGGACAAATTTTGAAGCATTCATCAGGACATTCTAGGGACATATTTCGAAGCATTCATCGGGACATTCTCGGGACATATTTTGAAGCATTCATCGGAAAATTTTCGGGACATATTTGAAGCATTTATTGGGACATTCTCGGGACATATTTTGAAGCATATATCGAGAATTTCTCGGGACATTCTTGGGACATATTTTCAAGCATTCATCGGGACATTCTCGGGACATATTTTGAAGCATTCATTTGGAGATTCTCGAGACATATTTTGAAGAATTTATAGGGACATTCTCGGGACATATTTCAAAGCTTTCATCGGGACATTCTCGGGAAATGTTTTAAAGCATTCATTGGGACATTCTCGAGACATATTTCGAAGCATTCATTGGGACATTCTCGGGACATATTTTAAAGCATTCATCAAGTACTCTTCCTCATTGCGCAGAGCAGAGAATGGGAAGGGTATGAATATAACTTACCGGAGCAAGACCAATTGAATTTCTACCAGAGCCAAAACAAACATTCAGATCATTCCCATTTCTTGAACCAACTACAAGTAAAAGAAGCAAGACCTAGATCAAGCATGGAATCAAATTCAAACCCACAACATATCAATGAAAATTCAATAATCTAAACCAGTTGAATCATTGAGCATTTAATTGTCTCTCACCTGAACTTGTGGATGACATGAAACTAGGAAAGTTGTCGGCTTTATTCATCGGAGGTGACGACCGCTTCCTCTCCGGCGACTTCCACATGGAAGGCGGAGTCAAAAATCTCCTTGGACAAAGAATCCACTTTGTTAACCCACGTCATTTCGCTCTTCAAACCAATCAAGTCTACTCTCTGGCTTACACTTTCTAGGAGAATTGAATTGCGAGAAAATCTTTGTACTTGTTGGGGATATTCTTGATCATGACAGTGGTCCGAGAATATTTGCAAAACGGGTTGCTGCTGATGTTGCTTTGTCGCCACCGTCACAGCGCCATAAACAACCACATTACCATAACTGTGACTGTGATATTTCTGATAAGTGTCAGCATATATCAGTGAAACAAACGCATATTCAACGATGACAGACTATAGTCCTGACCTTACATTTCACAGCGACTTTGGATTTCAATCTCTCTTTTTTCTGTTGAAGAATTTCAATCATATTTTTTTTATTTCAATGCTAAATTCATATTAATAAACAATAAACACGAGTGTAGACCTCAGCCAATTTATTTCTATCAAATTAGAGAACAATATCTGGCTATGTGTATCGAAGAATCAATCAAATCACAACACAAACACAACAAGAGTATCCTAATTTAAGCTCCTGGAGCACTAGATTTATTGAATCGAAGATGAATTTGAAATCAGATACGGATAAATTTGATTCAGTATTGATGAATCAGATAGCAAGAAGAAGAAAAAGGCAGAGCAGAGAATTGGATGGGTATGAATATAACTTACCGGAGCGACCGAGCGAGGAAGCAGAGATGAAATCAAATGAGGCGGAGAGAGAAACAAAAGAAGAAGACAAGTGAGAAGTGAAGAAGAGACAGGACCCCAATATGATTGCAGAAAGGCAAGCAAAATTAATCAAAATAACTTGATGACCTTATGCACTTAGTAATCGCTTAAATTGAAATGCACAAAACAAACCTGAAGTAGACGAAACTTCCAGTCGCCTGCCACTCGTGATACAAGTTTTGGAATAAATGGAATGATTGAAAGTATATGTTTTTCCCAGACTTCTTTACTAGATCGTGTTCCACTGCACCTCTGCAAAACAAATATTCCAACCCACCCAAAATTTTAAGAGATTTTGTGAAATTTATATCATTGATGTGAATGAATATTAGTCACAGGACATCTTTCAACCAGTAACTACACAAAATATGCAACATTCTCTGCCAAGGTATGCTGCTCTAAGAAGCTACCCAATGACAATTAGTTTGTATGTAAAAGGTGCTTCATAATTTTATAAGAACAATTATTGAAAATATCCAACCTTTCCAAGCAACACATTTTCTATTAATTCTATTAATCTCTCCAATAGAACAGCAGTAGGGCAGATCAGCTCACACAGGTGCAAACATATTTCTGTACATACAATGTTTAGAATGAAGTATCCATCATCAGCCTGTCAATCACAAATAAGTAAAATTAAACCAAACCAATGATATAAAAACAGTAGATTCAGATAACATTGAGTTTCTGATACAATGAAGAACATAAATTCCTTCTGAAAAGATACACACAATCCAACTCTCTAAAGTTCAGAGCTTGCAAGCATACACTACACTTAGGCTGACATTTTAGGTTCATACCATAATAGACGAGACATAATTCAATTATTGTTAACTCTCTCATCATGTATATAAATAAACACATTGTAATGGATGATGTGGCACACTACAAATAGTGCATAAACTCAGTTCTAATTTCAGAAATCCAAATTTAGTTTAGAATTTTTCTCAATTAATAGGTGCCATATAAAAAATAATCTTTTGAAAGAAAAGAGAAGAAAATGATATTCAAAGTGTCACACTTCTGCAGAAAGATTATTTTACGGATTCAGGGGAAATACAATCAATAACTTCTTTAATAATACTGATGAGATTGTTTGAATAAATATTGTAGCATCAAGTCCTCCATAAGGAGGTTGTGCTTCCAGTACCTGAGGGCAAGATCTATGCTATGAAGTAAACCCAGATACAATCAAATGATAGTGCATCAGCTACAGAAAGTACAACCAAGAAACAATATCAAAAAGTGCAATACATTTCATAATGCAAAACTGGAAACACACTCAAATAGATAAATAAAACTCACCATTCCTCTTTATTCTCCAACCTTCATCTAATCTTTGTATAGATTGTTCACATCACAAGGAGAAGAGAAGTTTACCACAACCCATTTCTTCACTTTTGCAGGATCAAAAATTTTCTACAATAACAGAATTCGTACTCACTCTAAACCAGCATCATTGTTTATATTTCCAAAAGACAAAAATGCACCAAGAATGTACCCTTGGAGCTGTCAGGACACGGCTCTCAACTTAACTGAAACTGTCATTGATTGATATGCCACAGGAACGCAGAAGAGCATCAGCATTATAGTTGCTGTGTTTTAGTGCCTGCCAAAATGTGCATATGAGAATCCAAGTGTAGAAAACTCAATGAAATAAACAGTGTTACAAATTGATTCTTGGGTGATAAACATACTTCACTCAGAATTTTGGTCCGAAAAAATTATGATGGGGGATACACTAGTGTCATCTTTCTTTTATAAATATAAACATACTTCACTCAGAATTTTGATCCGAAAACAGTGTTACAAATTGATTCTTGGGGGATAAACATACTTCACTCAGAATCTTGATCCTTGTTTGTAAAACAGTGTTACAAACAAGGATCATTGCACAGCGTGTCTTTTCCCTATGATTCACACACAGTGCAGGTATATTAACTAAATGAAGTTGCTTTTGCTGCAAGCGAACATAACGATTATCCGAAAAAAATCTGATAAGTGTCGGCATATATCAGTGAAACAAACACATACATAAAACTGGATTCAACGATGACCGACTATAGTCCTGAGTCCTGACTTTACATTTCACAGCGACTTTGGATTTCAATCTTCTTCTTTTTTTTTTTTGAAGAATTTCAATCATATATTTTGTTTCAACACCAAATTCATATTAATAAACACGAGTCTCGACTTCAGCCAATTTATTTCTATCAAATTACAAAACAATATCTGACAATGTGTATCGAAGAGTCAATCAAATCACAACACAAACACAACAAGTGCTATAAAAATGTTAATCAATCAAGTATCAACATTCAATGCAGAATCAGTATCCTAATCTAAGATCCTGGAACACTAGATGAAGTAATTGAAGTTGAAATCAGATACGGAGAAATTTGATTCAGTATTGATGCATCGGATAACAAGAAGATGAAAAAGGCAGAGCAGAGAATTGGATGGGTATGAAAACAACTTACAGGAGCAAGACCAATTGAATTTCTGTCAGAGGCAAAACAAACATTCAGATCATTCCCATTTCTTGAACCAACTACAAGAAAAAGAAGCAAGACCCAGATCAAACATGAAATCAAATTCAAACCCACAACATATCAATGAAAATTCAATAATCTAAACCAATTGAATCATTGAGCCCTTAATTGTCTCTCACCTGAACTTGTGGATGACATGAAACTATGAAAGTTGTCGGCTTTATTCATCTGTGATATTTATCATTTTATGTACTAGAGGACCAGTCTGGGACCGAACGAAATTTCGGTAAATCTTGGGACCAGAGACCAGAAAAAAACCAGAGCAATTGTACCAAATGATTGGAAAAAAATGGAAAATTTTGCGTTTTCAATAGAAAAAAAATGTTGAATTGAAGTGAATTGGACAATAAATAATGGAGAAATGGGCATTGAAAAAATTAAACAAAAATAACAATTTGGTATAAACAGAAGGATTTTGCGAACGATGGAAGACCGGACTTGAAGTTCGATAGGGTCCAAAAATTCGGTCCGGACCCAATCATGAACACCCCCAAGTAAACAATAATTAATGCCACAAATCAAAATATAGTTGTTAGTAGGAATGAAAGCTGTAGGAGATTAATCTTTATTGAAATACAGAACAGATCTTATTTTCAATGTAGTTACCATCCGCGAGAACTCAGCTTTCCAGAATGCAAGGGCGTCATCTAGCTTTAACCCAACACCCTGCAAATGGAGAGAAGACTTAAAATAACCAACAATTTTCCCATCATGCAAATTTTTGTGGACAAAGAACATAATTCGTGCTATATTGATTAGATATAAATGATTACTCATTCTATACTTTTCGTGTTACAATTTACAACTGTAGAGCAATAACAGCACTGATTAAACCCGAGTCCAGGCAAAAAGAGCAACAAAATAAGCACCCCATATAGTATTGTAGTAAGTATTACATACATGACCAATAAATGGAGTTCACGTGCATACATACTGCATGAAAAACACAAACTCGTGCACATGGGTAAAAAAATAACCTTGAGGAATAGACCTTACCTTCTCAAATTATTATGGCAAATCCCAATTTTTTAGTTATTAAATCATTAGCTTCTCAAACAAGTGGCTCATACAAAGAGGAAATGAACTTTTAGATACTTGATCAAGGTCGTTTATTGATATTTCAGCAAACTCTCTTGCCTGCAATGGCAGTAGGTCTCCCAATCAAACATACCCACTCGAATATCTACAATCCGAGGATACTATTAGCTAATGCATCATAGTAAAGTACCTCAGCATAGTCAGGACCTAGATAGCTTGAGGACAGGGCTTCTACCATCAAGAATGCACGAAATGCATGTCAAG
>JAYMSZ010001315.1:0-14748 GCA_036897665.1 Pelargonium citronellum | reverse complement strand
AAAATTTAGACAAACATGACACTCATTTTGGGACGGAGGGAGTATTAACTTTTTGCGGTGATCCGATAGGAGAAGATAGAGAGCACAAATAAGCTTGAAGGATATAAGAAGACATTTATACATATTTAAAGATAGTATATATGTATATTTTATTCAAATTTGTTGTTTAAGACATTATAATAACTTAAGTATCATAATATTTATAATATTTTGAGACTTACAAGAAATGAAATAATTGTTGCTTTGTATGTAACTTGATCATTACATTATGACACAACATATACGTTGTCTTTGGGTTTTATATTTGGATCAAACTAGTGATATATCGTGCATTGCACATACTTAATAGAATGAAGAAGGTCTGAATTATCCTCTGAACTATTTAGTTCATGCTATTTTAGTCCCTTAACTAACAAACGTGCTAATTTAGTACATAAATTATGCAAACGAATCAGTTTAGTCCAAACGTTTTAAAAAATTGAGTCATTTAAGGACATTCCGTCAAATTTGTTAACAGAACCGTTAAAATTACAATAAAAATATATTTTAAATTAACATATTTGATAGTTGAGAGACTAAAATGACACAAAATGAATTGTTCATGGACTAATTTGGATATTTTCCTAATATTAATCATTATCATGTCATCATTTAGTATTAAAATTATTTTTTATTGTAATTTTAACAGTTTCGTTAACAAATTTGACGTAATGTCCTTACATGACTCGTTTTTTAAAAATATTTGAATTAAACTGGCTCATTCTTATAACTTATATACTAAATTGTAACATTTGATAATTGTGGTATTAAATGGCACGAAGATTAATTTGAAAATTTTCCCATTCCAAAACGCACCTAAAATTAAACTCACTCTCCCAAGTAAACGGCGTCGTATATGCCAAATGATGCTATATAAATTAGCAACTATGTCCAAACAGTACTTGAGTCACTCTCATCCCTAACCTTCACTCGATCCTCAAAACCCTAATTCGCGTGACCATCAAAACATCAAGAAAAGCTATGGTGGAAGGCTGCTTCGAGATCGGCGCCGTCCCCTTCAACCCCGACGGCTGGGGCCCAATGGACGCCACCACCACCTCTTCCCCAAAGCCATCTCTCAGCTGGTAGGTGTCTTCCCTTACTTTCCTTTTGATTCCTGAGAAAATTCGGCAAATGTGAGAGGTGAACTGTTTAGATCTTCTGTTTTGCGTAATTGAAGACTCTGAGAGTCTGAGTAGAGTTGATAGGATGCGAATTTAAGATCTGGAACTTAGGTTTTTAGCTGTTGATTATTGAAAATTTTGTGCTCGGTTTGCTCTTGATTGTCAGTGGTTTATGGTTTATATATTGACTTTGGCACAATCAAACAAGCTTATGCTTTATATTCAACAGAGCACTATGTTTTGCTCTTTCACAACAATTCATTTCTTGTTTACTATCTGTGGATTGGTACTAAACCCCTAGAGGTGTTCAAGAGATCCTTAGGGCACTTATAGAAGAAGAAGAAGACAAGTAACTCGAAGCTAAACTCCTTGTTTAAAAATCTATTTCCATTGCAAATGTCATTATGCGTCGCTTTAAGATCAAGTTTGGGCATATCCTTTGAGTGTCGTATTTAGATGTCAACTTAAAACTCCCACTCTTAAGAGAATCCAAGTTTCCAATGTAAAAAATTGATACTAGTATTATCTTGTAGAGTATAGTAGAAATAATATACTCTCTCCATCCCAAAATAAATGTCCACTTTCTATTTTTGGTGAAGATTAAGGATGAATTAGTTAGAGCTAAGTTCCTCTTGTACTTCCATGTGATCTTGTTGTAACAAACTCAAGGGGTATTGTTATTTACGACTAACCAAAATAGAAAGTGGACATATATGTTGGGACAATTTTTTTTAATAGAAATTTGAACAATTATTTTGGCACGGAGGGAGTATTAGATTTAGCTGAGTTACATGGAAGATAACCCTCATTTTAATGGCTAATCTCACTCCAATAAGTTCACCAGTATTTGATTGAGAATTCCTATCTATCTATTCAATGTCTAACTACATTGAAGACATTGTCACGACTCTGTATCTGATGGCTGTGAATATGCATGAAGCTGAAAAGCTTCATCTTCTTTAGTGTTCGTTTATCTCAGATCCAAACTGCAAGGTCCAACCGCCTCCAACTTCTCTGCATTGATTATTTGTATGGGTATTTGGCTAGGCAATTATTTGTTTCTCTTCACCCTGTCTTGTTATATAATATATTTATATTTTTTATGGTGCCTTGTTCACTCGTAAAATTAAAACATTCAAGTGTGATGGATCGGTGGGATTTGGAGTTGTGTCTCTTGAAGCATAGGTCTTAAGTTCATTCAACTCTTTGAACTCTCTTGTAGTCAAACTCATGAAATTTCTGAGCTCCATAGTCTCAGGCCTTCCCAAAGGGTATGGTCAGGGTGTCCTCATGACCAAGATAAAAAAATCTCAAACATAAGAATTTCGTAAATATGTGATTTATAAGAACTTGGTGCATAATAGTTAACTTTCTGTGGATTGTGTTCCTTGGACAGGTTAGGAAGTACCGGATTAAGGAATTGGAATTATCTTTCACTCAAGGTCGCTGGAACTATGAACGCTGGGGTGGATTTGATCCCATGTCTAGCAGCAATGCCAAGCCTCCTGGAGTTGAACTGTGGGCTGTCTTTGATGTCCCACAAGATCAGGTTGATGCTTCATGGAAGAATTTAACCCACACTCTTTCAGGTTTATTCTGTGCTTCAATCAACTTCTTAGAATCTTCTACAGCCTATTCTGCTCCTGAGTGGGCTTTTCCGCCCGCTTCTGGCAGCCTGAGGTATGGAACATTGCCCCGTGAGGCTGTCTGCACTGAAAACTTAACTCCTTGGCTGAAGCTTCTTCCTTGCCGAGACAAAGCTGGGCTTTCTGCATTACTTGACAGACCATCGATATACAGAGGATTTTATCATTCCCAGCGTTTACATTTAACCTCGAATGAATTGGGTTCAGATGTGGCAGATTCGGGGATTGTACTTGAACAAACACTTACCGTTGTTCTTCAGCCTTATAGTCAGAGAAATAGTGTAACTTATTCAGGCAAACCACAGTTACAACCAAGCTGGTCTATGAGTTCAATTTTTGGAAGAACAGTCCATGGAAAATGCGTTCTTGCCAAATCTAGTAATGTTTACCTTCAACTTGAGAAAGGTCTTGTTACTGAATTGGCAAACTTGCAGAAAGGCAATGACAATTATGGAGCTGATAGTTTAGCCTTAGAAGATTACTGGAGCAACCTTGGCTTTGAGTTGTCAGTTAAACCAGATAGAATTTTTAAAGAAGTGAATTGCACACACAAGGGTTCATCTGTGCTCTATGAATTTTCAGCAGAGAAGTACAGTGATTCAGAACCATTGGACTTGGGCCTTACATGGAAGTCCCCTATTTCGTGGTTGTGTCCACAAGCACCATTACGCGCTAGTAGGTTTTTGATGGGAAGTGGGAATGAAAGGGGTGCTATTGCCATCTCCTTAAAATCTACGGGATTAAAAGATGGGTTCCGGGGTGAAAATTCTTCCAATGACCAGTGTAAACTACAAGTTGTTGTTTTCCAAGTCGTGCCTTGGTATATTAAGGTATATTTTCATACTATTGGAGTATATGTTGATGAACGGCCACATGCTATCGAAAATGTCATAGAGAAGATACATGTTTCTCCTTCTGAGGATAAGGTGTCTCCTGGGGTGATGGAGTTGGTTCTGAAGTTTCCTTGCAGCATGCAGTCCGCTGCTTTGACTTTGGAGTTTGATAAGGTATGCTCTACAGTTTAATTAAGTATGATCAAATCATTGTGTAAAGATTATTAAATGCATAAAAAGTTTCATAAACAAGCTACAACACCAAAATGGGTGGTAGGATCTTAATATGCCAAAGTGTCATTGCATTAACTGACCTTTCTGGAACATTGAGCCATTCAAGCTAGACACTCATTATTGATTGGTGAAGTATTGCCAAAATTTAGGGAGCTAATTTGTTGTAGTAGCTTCATACATGGAAAGAATATTTTCCTTTATCTTTTGGGCGATCCTCACCACAACCCACAAATGTAGAAGCCTTGTGCACTGGTTTGCCCTATTTTAGTTACGCATGATTATAATATGTCAAAATAAAGTAATCAGAATGCCCAATATTGTATATTTTGCTCTCTCTCGAAATGCTTCTTCATAAATGCAATGTAAAATGATTAGATGTCAAATTCGTTACTAGGAACTCTCAGGAATCGTAACCCTATTGTACAGTAATGACAGTTTCTGGATATACGTGGCTTAGTTTTAGCGGGTGAACTTTACAATTGCGGGACAAAAATGGGCATAGATTTGAGATATGAGAGGAATGTGAAGTAAATCCATTGTAGATAAAATTTATCATCTGTGACAGAGAGTAGGAGGATTTGCTTTAACTATCTAAATAAGTTCTATTGCTAAATGTTCTTAAGTGACATCCGAAGTCTAGAGTTTGTAATGTTTGGCAATGTATCGTGCCTTTATTTATTGCTATCATGTTTCTGGTATATACCATAAGTAATTATAGATGAGTGCCAAGGGTGCAACTTAGTCAAAAAGGCTATTGATGAGATAACCTGCAGTTGGACAATTTAGCTGTGTTCGTATGTAGCCTTGCAGTACTTTACATTGCATATATAAATTCGACCATTATTAGCCTGTTTATGAGATTCAAACCCGTCCGTTATGCACAGCAAAACATGATTGCCAGTTGGGGTAACCAACCATGATTTTTGCAAAAAAAAAAAAAATAAAAAAAAAAATTGTTTATTACCATTTTTTTGTTAAATTTTAGTTGAACACACACCTTATTTCACTCTAGCATGGGCCTTGTGAAATAAATGTATATTAGCAGTCAAGTGTATAATAGTAGAAGTACTGCAAGTTCACTTATGCATAAACTACTTCAGTGTTTTGTCGGGAATATTGAAACTGCGTACGATGTTTTATATCTATCAAGAACTGACCGATTTTAATTACTACTTTGTTTTTCCCATAGGGCTTTCTGCATATTGATGAGTATCCGCCCGATGCTAATCAGGGATTTGACATTCCATCAGCTGTAATAAGCTTCCCCAACTTCCAGGCGAGCTTGGATTTTCTTGAAGATGACCTTTTGCGGAAATCCCCTCTACTCTCTAAATTTCAAGTAACAGACTTCTCTCATTTTCGTCTAATATGTCCCACTATGGATTTATTCTACTTAACTGATCAATTTGTTTCAATATATATGATGCAGGAAAAGAGTCCTGTTCTATCTTACACGGAGGTTTTGCTTGTACCTTTGACCACTCCCGACTTCAGCATGCCTTACAATGTTATCACAATCACATGCACGGTATTTGCATTGTATTTCGGATCTCTGCTCAATGTGCTTAGGAAACGTGTTGCCGCTGAGGAACGGCGTCTGAAAAAAGAAGGTAACCCAGCATCATCTTGGAGTATTTTACACACATCACATCCTTCTAAGTAGAGCTGCCATGTTTGTGTCGTGATGAAAATTTAGTATTTGATATAAGAGTCAACACAAACACGAGTTTGATAATTGTGCACAAATATTGAACACGAAGATGACACATGTTAAAATAGGCGACGTCGTATCAACACAACTCAACATAACACATTTAAATGGAAGTGATACATGACGTAATTTGATCTGACCCGACATGATTATAAATTTTAGCATAATGAACTTGTTTTTGCGGAAGAAAGTTAGGCTTAAAGCATATATAATATGATCACCCTATGTGAACTTTTTTGTTCGTATAAGCTTGTGACTGTCTGCATACCCGAAAACGATGGAAGATATGCCTCTTGGTAATAACGTTCATGCTCCTTTTTCTGCTCGCAGCTTCCAAGAAACCTGGTCGGCTTCATCTGCTACTATCCAAACTGTCTGCGAAGCTTAGAGGAAGAAAATGGGAACCACCGGCGCCACCTCCCAAGTCATCATCCTCAACGTCTTCATCGCCGGTTAATCTAAAATTGATATTCAAAATCATACTCGTCGCGGTCATAGCCGTTGTTTATCAATACTATTTCAGTTAACTTGATTAGCAAGCTCATTAGGGACTTTGTAGTTGTAGTGTAAAATATGTGCAAAAAGAACACTAAGCTTAGGGAATGTGAGAAAAGAAGCTATTTTTGTACCACTAGTTTGTTTTGTATGATTCCACTTTGTATCCAATTTTGTATAGTAGATTCATTGTTGGACCAATTTTCATTTACCAATCTTAGTTCCATGGCATTTTCTCATGCTAAAGATTTCTTTACTTTTGGCTAATTTTTTTGGATAAAAACGCGTTTTTACCGGGTAACTTTTCGTGAGTTCAATTGCGTTTCTCCACTAGTGGAAAAGGTTAAAGCTGATCAAAAGTTGCAAAACACGAACACACCATGTATTAACGCAATTAAATGAGTCGTGTTCACGGACCCAACAGGTTCGACACAATATTATGATAAATTTACAAATTCACCCTTAAACGTGGGTGTCATGTGCGCCACAACACGACTAAGTAATTATTAGAGGCTCAACACGAACACGGCATGATTATAGAACGTGTTGAATTCTTCTTCTCACTTATTTTGCTAACGTGACGATACAAACGTATTAAATGACTCAAGTGATTAGTCCACGAGACCCGCCACGTCATCAAAGAAAAATTCGTTTCTTGAGTTCCTCCAATTGAAGCAAAAGGTATATAAATAAGAGGAAGCAGAGCATGTTTCGAGAAGGAGAATTGCGCAAGAGTGTGAAGCAAGCAAAGGGTCTAGGGTTTTTCTTTCTTCTGAACCGGTGAAGAATCTTCGATGGCATTGCCAATCCAATCTCCTAAACCCTTGGATTCTAGGGTTTCTTTCAAGCTCCTACTGGATCTGCTACGGATCCACCTCTTCTCCTTTTATATACCCCATTTCGCTTTCCATTTCCCCCAATTTCAAAATCGAAATCGGTACATACGATTCTGTGTTTTGTTTTCTTCATGTTTTGTGTGTGATACATTTCTTCAGATTTTTATGCTCATTGGATCTATATTTGGTTAGAATTTGAGTGTGATTCATTGGCTTAGTTGGTGTTTAAATTCTTCTGAATTTTGATTGATGTTAGGTTTTGGTTAGTGTAAGTTACAGGCATGAATTATGAGTTAGTTTGTAGACTGCTAGACATTTTGTGAGCAGAAGGCTTTGAATTGAGCTATTACTTTGTTTTTGGATATAGATTTGCTGGTTAGTTGGTCAAATGTTGATTCACGTTTGGTTTGAATTCGAATATGTTTTGGTTGACTTGTCTGTTTCCGAGCGTAACGCATTAGTTGAGCTATTAGTTTTTGTTTTCTGATATAGATTTGTCTGTCGGTTGCTCAATTATTTGAAATTGTGCTTATGCCGCATTCCATAATAATTTTATACCGTTAGTTGAAGTGATAAGATGGTTCTTGATATGAGGTTTGTTAAAGTACTAGTCTTATTGTTTTTTGTTGTATACAGTAGAAATGGCTGTCCCTGTTGTAAACAAGAAATTGCTTGAAGAACTTGAAGCAATGGGATTTCCACTGGATCAAGCAACACAAGCACTTCATTGTTCTGGTCAATCTTTGGATGTTTTGTTCACTATTTGTATTTCTTTATATTTTGTTACTCGATTCATAGTCGCTTGATGTATTAGTTAAGTTACTCCCCAACACAACATAAATGAATTCTTATCATACCAAGATAAATGGTGAAATATCTATTCATTTGTTAAGTTTTAGTATTGGAAGATGTTTTTCATATTTTGATTTTTGAGAGTAGCATTTAGTGGTATGCCGATAAAACAATGTAGCATTTAGTGGTATCATTTGTGCGCTCCCATTTGTGACGTGAGCCTCAAAGGAGCTTGAGATACTTAGGATGCTTTTATTGGAATTGTAAAGCAAATGATTATCCTGTATTGTTATTAATTGATGTTTAGCTTGAGTTTTGTGAACATTTTTTGGTTATTCAGGCAATGCTAGTCTAGAGGCTGCTGTGAATTGGATCATTGATCATGAGAATGGTTCGTCAGAGATTGACCAGGTGTCTTCGGTATGATATTTCGTTGAGATTACTTTGTTGCATAACATTTTTTAAGATGAAAATTGTTTTAATTTACCACTCTATCCTAGGATAAAATTTCTTCTATGCATATTTTGTATAGTTGTTCATGTGAATAGGAGGCCGCATGAATTTGCAAAAATTGAAGTTTCTTTCTCCATTGTGTGGATTAAGATATGCTGACCATTTCACATTTCCAATATTGCCTTTGTTGTCTCACTTGGTAATATATTTTCATTTTTGAAAAATCTCATTTGCGCCCAGGAGACAATGGACATTGATATTGATATTCAGTCTCCTAAACCATTTGATATTACAGAAGAAATGAGGATGAAATCACAGGAACTAAGGTGTGCTTCTAAAATTTATCTTGATGAAACTCTTTCTCAAATGTCATATAAATTTTATTTTTAGTTTCTTTCCCTACTCAATAACTAGCCGTTAGCTTATTTTTGTCACTTTTTTGATGTTATGATCTGTTTTGAAAATCTTTACCTGTTCAGTTCCGTATTACCATTTGGGATGAGTTCCTATTCTTAGGGAATATTTTCTTTGACTAAATCGTTGATTGATTTCATGTGCGACTTTTCCTCATTAAGTAAGTTCCCAATGTGAGATCTATGCAGAGAATGGTAATGCTTTAAGCCGGCTAGCTCATTCTTTATCATTTTGTCTGAACGTATCTGTATGCAAAACAGTAAGACAAAATTATAAGAGATGAAAAGCATTGAAAGTTATGTTCCAAAGATGCCAGAGTTCTTACTATCTTCTTCTCCAATTCACGAACTCTCTTCTTCAAATGATTTTCGATCTCCAAACCCTATGTGCCAAAAATAAACTGTTGATGAAAAAGCAGTTGAAATTGAAACTCATTTTCCAACTAAGAACAAAACTGGCACTGTACCATCCGTAGCTTATTCTGAAGATTATCCATGGAGTTTCTCAATGTATCCACTTCTCCCTCCAATGCATTCTGTCTGAGCAAAAGTTAGTTAAGTTGCAAATAGAAAATAAAATATGATTATTGTAGTTCTATATACTGACGTTGAAAAGTTTTCGAGCATTTTCATTTAGCAACTAGAATGAAGGATAGTGAAACTTGAAAGATCTTGAAAGCTTACGATGTAGTTAGAGGTGGAAGGATCATTATAACTCCAACTCTCTGGAGGATCGTGCAAAAGGCATGCACATTTATCATCCCAACTCGCATCCTCAAACCCCTCCAGCGAATGTTGTCTGATCTCATAAAATTTATCAACAATCTGTTGAGCAAAAGTCTCCATCAGTTTCATTGCATAAGAGCAATATCCAAACTCATTCCTCAAACTGAATTGCGATACCATTCAATCACAAAAATCCAAGTGCTTACCTTCTTGAAAATTTCATTGTGATCTTTTTCCTTCGCAATGTTAATCTGAAGAGTATCATTTTGTTTCTTCTGTTCAAGAAAATCCAAAGTAAGGTCTTCCAACCTGCATTGGAAATGAAAAGGATATTATTTAAAAGGTTTTTGAACTGTTCACATGCTCTCTAGAGCCTAAAAATCAAAGATTCACTTATCTGTCATAGGAAATGCTAAAGACAAGACGAGAATACAAAATTGTTACGGTAAAATATGTTTGGTTTCCATTTAAAGAGCATTAATAAGATAATCATATAACATAATATTGTTATATTTAAACTATTAAACAAAAACCTAAGGATTAAGCAGCAACAACAAAACCATTGTTAAAGCAAATGAAACCTCAAAATTCCATATACATTCACATTAGTTAATTCAGTGCTCCAATATATTGCAAATATGTCCTATGCAATGCGGTGATCTTCCAATTGGTAGGTATCTTATCATTCTGTGATACAACCTAGATGCTAGGTTGATATCCAAGAGAAATTTTGATGGAGAAATACCTCTTTTGGTTCTCATTTAGTTTCTGTAACATGAGCTCCTCCTTCTCTTTAGCCTTCTCAGCCTGTTTGTCCACAAATGTCGTCGTGAAAACTTCAAAGGAATTGAGAGCCAAAAAGTATATTTACATGCACGAATACTGTTAAATGGTTATACTTCAAAAGTTGTACTATCATTACCTCCATAATTGAATTATCTCGCTCAGCAAAAGCAGACGCCACACAACCTTGGAAAAACTTAAGCTGCTTTTCTGCTTCCTTATTCTGCAACAAAATAATGGAACGTGACACATGCAACTGTGAAACTTAACCACATAAGTCCTAAACAGAGAGAGAGAGAGAGAGAGAGAACCTTTGTGACCTCCACATTATGTAAATCTGCCAGCTGGCTCTGGTAACAGTAAAGAAAATGTAAGCCGAGAAAAAGTTATAAAACCTATACAGATGCAAAGCAAAAGAAAACTCACTTTGATTTGGTAAGCTTCTGAAAGCTCCTCTTGAAGATTTATGTTATCTCTAGTGCAAGCAGCTAACTTCTTATTCAAATTCTCAATCTCCTGCTCCAAGCCAGCTGTCCTAATAGTGCATTAATTAATTTTAATACAAGAAATCCTAGTTGATAATTTTTTGTTCAAAACATCAACACATAAACCGTCAACCCTACTAAAGAAAACAAAGCTGAAGTTGTTGAAAACCAAATATTTGACATCACAGACTGACAGAAAGTTAAATTATACCTCTGAAAATGCATTTTAGTAGCTACAACAAGGTAACCAGGTCCAGCTTGCTGCATGCACAGTTGTTCAATATCTTTGTGCAGCTCATCACGCTCTACAAAACACGGAATTATATCCATTTCTTTAGTAATAAAAAGCAAACAATATCTTCAAAGATGAAAACCAAAAGAAACTTCTATCGTCACACGAAAATTACTATATGAGCACATCATAGAGACCAAGAAACTAGAGCAACAAGTAACAAGTAGTACACACCATGTTCAAGTTGTTGGATGCGAGCAGTCAAGGATCCCTCGTCATTTGAGCTTTCCTCCATGTCTAGAAAAAGGAAAACAACAATTGAATCATCGAACTTTAACATGACGCCCAATATGATGCACCAAACTTCAAAAAATGTCAATTTCGTAGATGAACTCTCAATTTGTACCCATTTTGATACACGAACATTTAACTTTCACCAAATTTGGTCGACGAACTTTGGCATGAATCTTTAGTCCCATTTGACACCAAATTAGGTATTACTATTAGGCCAAAATTCATGTACCATTAGTCATATCAATCCCTAAAAAACCGAGCTTTCAACACTATAACACCCCCAACTCGCAAAGTACTAAACCAAATACAGGAAATGACCAAA
Source organism: Pelargonium citronellum (assembly GCA_036897665.1). Classification (NCBI taxonomy): domain Eukaryota; kingdom Viridiplantae; phylum Streptophyta; class Magnoliopsida; order Geraniales; family Geraniaceae; genus Pelargonium; species Pelargonium citronellum. The sequence continues at coordinate 3,330 of JAYMSZ010001315.1, read as the reverse complement.
GGGTGTCCCAAAATGAGACCAGGGCTCAGAACATCAATGACCCAGTTCAATAACAATGACCAAAGAGTGAAATTCAGGCTAAAGCTGCTCCTTTTACACCTGGGTTTAACATATTTTCTCGAGAAAATTCCTCCAGCAGAACACAACCCGAAATTAACATTGCAGAAAAACATGGGCAAAGCATATCACACACCCATATCAAAATAAATCATAAACAACAAATTCTCAGAGAATAAAAATTGAATTGTAACAATAAATCAAGCGCGCATAATATAAATTTCTATTTATGCAGAAAGAGAAAGGTACCTGAAACTGAAAGCAAAGCGGAAATCAGATGGAGAAGAAGAAGAAATCGAATTGAGGGGCAAAAGAGGAAATTGAGAATTCGATTCTCTCTCTGTTGAGTGTAGACTTTACAGACCGATGCAAGTTTTGTCTCTAAGCTGAACAGCCTGTAGCTGTTCCGTTTTCAGAAAGTAAATTATGTTGTTTAATTAATAAATAATCATGTTTTTTTTTGAAAAAATAAATATTTTATACTTTATTGTTTTTGTCTCAAATAATGTGTTTATCACAAGACAATTTCTTTAAATTCGGAGGTTTATTAAAAATGTATAGTATTTTTCATTACATAGTCTTTATCTGCGCATTTGCATCGACTTATTGAACTCAAGAAAAAATTTCTTAATTGCTGAGCACAAAGTTCAAATACGAGTACAAAAGGAGAGAGCAAAACCTCAGTAATCACTCAGTCATCCCATCACGGTTAACCCACCGACCAATAACTATTTAGTTTGCGATTTTATTCTTATATATAGAATATATCAATATAGTATTCCACAGATCTGTTGATTCCTTAGTTTGCACTTAACTGCAAAAGAAGCAGCGTCTTGATTCTTTAGTTTGCACCTAACTCACTAAAGAAGGATTCTCATAATTGAAGCCTCTTCAATGGGTAAAGCAGCTTCCTTTACGCTCATAATTTAGGGTTTGGAAATAATGCGTTTATTGCCCATCCAACGTGCGACACTAGGTGGCATTTCCGAGGTGCTGCTAGTGTCATTCCTCTGTATAAATGTTCTATTGATATTGTAATAGAAATGTTGGAGAAACATTGGTGGTGACACAAAACACTAGAATGAATCATGGACACAAGTCCACTTGGGACATCTTGTTCTGTTTCTTGTGGACATGACCATCCACTCTCACCATTCTATTTAGAGAAATGATTTTTACATGTGTGCTATTGCATGTAAAGCACATGTGTGCTAACGTGGTTGCATCTCAACCGTTCATCTATGAACAGTAACACACAACCCCTGCATTCGTGAACAGTAACTGTGAACAGTAACACCCACACCCAATAGAACGTTGACACGTGTGCGTACATGTGCTTTACATGCAATAGCACACATGTGTTGATAAGCTCTCTTATATTTATACAATTTGATGAGCACAAGCATACAAGCCAGTACAAGTTTCCGAGTACAACGCATGCTAATATTGTGTAAGATCTATCAGATTCGACCCTCACTAGACATCAAACGAAGCTCTCAGTAAGACTAGTCACGGACCGTGTAAAACAGATGAAGATGGCATGTGGTTTACGGGGGAAACCCCAACTAAGAGTGACAGATGATCAATCTATTATCAAAACTGTCTGAAACCACATCATCACTATATCCTCTCACAATATGTACACACATATATATCACTCACAATTACTGCCTGCTTTCTAGTGTCTACATAAGGATCATCAGAAATTCATGTATCAAACTACAAACACAACACAAACCTGACCGCTACTGAGTCTCATCGACCATTCAAAAATGCAGCATCAGTTGTATCAACGCCAACTAGTTACATCCTTCATCGACACAACACAAACACTGCGTAAAATCAAGAAGCTGGAGCAATGTTCGTGATACAGCATTCACTAGCATATCCAAAGAAAATCACAGGCAATCCCGCCTTAAAACTCAAATTTTGTGTGTATAAATATACTAGTTTCACATTTTATTAACTTTCAGAGTTGAAAATCCAATAATATCAGAGCTAAACTAAACCAGAGAGAAAAAAGTTTCCAAATAGCGTCCTAAATCTACTAGTTTCACTGGGATCAGATGGTGAATGTGAAAATCTTGCATACGTAAAGCATGAAGACTTTCACATATTTACAACTACAGACAACATCACCACATGACGATTATGCATCTTTCAGTTGATCCGCAAAATCTCTGACTAGTTGCCACTTAAACCCCCCACTGATGAATTTCCATTACGGTCGGACACCCTGCATATAAGAACAAAATCAGGCATTGAAATGACATAATTTAAGAGCAGAATCAACTCCTACAGAGTGACACTCGACTAAGCAACATCAACGATCAATGGGGCAGGAATTCATGACCGACCTATCAAATAAATAACAGAAAATAGGGTATATATACTAAAGATGAAGGAATGTAATATTGCTATACTTCAGTTATACAAATTGGTAAATACTTAAGAAGGAATATATACATAATTGAAAGCTATATTTCATTTTTCCAATTGAAAAACTACCATGGTCCCTAAACTATCAGGATCCAATGAATTTGATCTCTGCACTTATTTTATGCCAAAATGGTCTTCACCGTTAACTTCCATTAGATATTAGTGTCTTTCTTTCATCCAACGCAACTCCTGATTGAGGACCATTTTGGTTGGTTTTCAATAGTTGGGGACCATTTTGGCATCAAATTAGTTGTTCAGAGACAATTTTGGTAGTTTTCCCTTCTTCCAATAGATTAAGGTTTTAAGTTTAGGTTTCAAGAAATGCATTAAGTAAAGCTGTTGAAAAAGTTCTCAATAACTTCAAATAAGGAAAAATAATCAAATAAAGAAACATAGATGAAACCGCCAAAAAACGTCTTGTCACTGTTTCCTGTTAAGAGACAATGGAGACAATATGTTTCATCCAACTTATAGATTTTTTAAAATGAGCTATTTCCCGCTACTTAGATTTTGTCTAATCACTTTACACTAAGTTTCTCAAGAATAGAATCTAAAGCAAATCATAGCGAAAGAAAAGAGAGAAAAAAGTCTAGATAGTTTACCATCTTTAGGGGGTTTCTCGCCTGCAGAGTTTTCTTCGCAGCTTCTGCAAAAGCTACTGCTGCTTCCGCATCTGCTTCAGCCTGCTCAGCTTCCCTGGCGGCCTGCTCAGCTTCTGCTATGGCAGCTTCTGCTTCTGCAACTGCCTGTGCAGCAGCTACGGCTGGCCCCGCCGCGGGCCCACAAAGCCCCCCCGGGCGCCCTCCAAAGCTATTGCACAAGCCAAGTGCTAAT
>JAYMSZ010001314.1:0-14749 GCA_036897665.1 Pelargonium citronellum | reverse complement strand
GACACATGTCACTCAATTAGAATACCAATAAAAGAATTAAAGAGGACACATGTCACACAATTAGACATGGACTCTTCTTTAATATATATATATATATATTAGATTTTATGATAAAATTAATAGATATAATGCGTTGTGAGAATGTTAGGGTAGAGGTTGTCAGATTATATCAGCTAAGATTTAATTCAAATTTCATATTGAAACATGAGATCTGATATGATAATTTTTCAAATCGAATTTTCTTGGAGCGGATTTGTCTTATCCTATCGATTTTTCGCAAGAAAAATCTTATCCGATCCAACCCGAAATTGACCATATTAGATTGGATCAGAATTTTCTTAGATTGGATTTCAGATGCCCACGGATCCAAATTGCTGAATCTAGATTATTTGCAATTTTTCCTTTTCATTAAATGTAACGCAACGCAAACCAATAGTCAAACAAAACTGGTACAAGTACAAACACATGCAACAAACTTACAATCACCATTTTTCACATTAAAAAATTAAAACATAATGCAATTTTGGTCTCAAAATGTTGAATCGAACTCATTGTTCCTTACACATTGCATCATGAATAAACCTTAAGCCCATAGTCTGTATGGCAATTTCAGATTAAAGATCAGATTCGAATAGATAAAATAATAATCCAAGTCTAGTATAAAATGCGTGGATTCATGATGCAATGTGTTACATTTAGATCCAATCTGCATTTTTATAGGGAAAATTCGACCCGGCCCGAAATTTAGTTAGATTGGAATTTGAGGTTTAAACCAAATTGCAAGCTCCGATGCAAACCGCACTCTATGCATTAATTAGCAATGAATTCGTACTCCAAAAGAGGGGGAACATCTGCATTCAAAAGGTTGTCACTAATATATACTACTTTTCATGTTTTTTTTTTTTTTTTTTGAGAGAGAGAGGTACTACTTTTCATGTTAAGTTGTTCTCATCTTCATCGATTATCGACTTTCTACAAATAATCTCACCTCGTTCGAACCAGCTCAAGTGGAAGAGATTCCATTGCCAACTGAAATTTGATAACGACAAAAATAAGATACAGCATATAAAGTATCAAACTTTCAGGTGGGTAAAATAAGTAACGCTTACCCACAGTCTGGGAGTTCTGGGATCAGCTTTCGGATGCAGTTTGGATAGCTCCGACACAAAGGTAATGACTATGGAAACTTTGAACTCAACTGAAAAGGGTCTGCATATATATGCAATCTCAGGGAAGTAAATATCAAATAATCAATGGCGAAAACAATAACTACAAAGTATAGTACATCATGATTATAATCAACTTTGGAAGCTCCTAAGTATATGGCCATTGCAACCATTGAGGAATGGAATGGTAACATTTAACCATTAAGAAAAGCTTCAATTGAGGCTTGCAGGATAAGCAGAATTACGGTACCAAACTGATATGTAAAAACTGAAGAGTTCATACTTCAAAGAGAACACACTATTGGGACTTCAGATGCAATGAGAAGGAACACCTATTTACTCAATCATTACATAGCTTAATTAAAGTATGGTTCTTATACGATGACATAACATGTCCTTGGCAGATTAGAAAATGTCACCCTCTCAAAAACTTATTGCCTACAACCTTGACGGGTGATTCTTAACAGGGCATGAGCTTATCACTCTTCCTCTTTCGTGTCCATTGTAGTTGCAGAATCAAAGAGTCCCCAAATACTTCGTACAATTTAGATGTAACATAAACACTCCGAAGAGTATGGTTTATCCGTCCAAGACACAAAATAATGGGGTGAATATTAGGGGAAATGAAAACATATTGCTTTTGCTGAAGTAGTAAGTTCTCTAGAGTCTGAATTGCTAGCAATATCAATGCAGCATTAGCACGTCAAATAGCAAATTACAAGAGATAAATATTCTCAAGTTTTAGTTTAGTTGAATACGAAGTAGAAATATAATTTTAGAACAGGCATGGACTTCTCTATAAACAGTAATAGAAATAGGGAAAATGGTAACAAGCCAATGGGAACATCAATATTTCAACTGAAAGCTTACCCGGCTAAGATTGTTGGACAAGTCAAGAGACGAGGAAGCATAACATAGATGGGTAGAGTCATATTACGGCATATGTCTCCATCTGCTATCTATTGCAGAATTAAGAAAAAGATGGTTAACAAAATGTTATTCGGGTTAAAACTAATTTCACAATTACAAGGTTGCATGCCTGAGTTGTCTGAATCAAAGAGGTTTCATTTGCAATCCTCTCTCCTACAAGAACAGACTCTACGCGAAGTAAGTGAATGTCAATGGACTGAATGGGAATTGCAGATGCTTCCACCGTTAGTTCACCACTAATAGGATCTGATAAAGCACATTGAGTGGACATTTTTCCAATCACCCGAAACCCGCCTACTCAAAAAACATCTGTCAGATAACCATATGGAAACTATAATCAAGACTTAAGTGCAAAATTTCAACAAACAAACAAAAATATTGAATCAAAGAAACCTGATTTTAATTCTGGAAGTAATGGATGCTTTTGAGTATCTTGAGTGATGTAAAACATAACCATCTCGGGGGAAACTGGTCGCTCTAAAAGATCAACTACAACCACAACAAAAACGAAAAGGAGCCTATGTAAACCCAAAATAACTATTAGATATCACAAAGAAGATAGGAAACCAAGTGCTACCTTTATCACTTTCAACTATGAACTCTGTTGTGGTAGATAATGATTTGTGTAGGTATCCCCTTGATAAATCTACTGTTGCCAAATACTTGTAACAAAAAATGTAAGAGCGCATTAACAGCAGGAAGGTGGCAATAATATAAGCGAATTAGATCTCAATACAAAGATCGACCCAACAGATACGACCTTGTAAAAGATAAAAATACCTGGATGTTGATATTCGTCCCATGAAAGGTCTCATAAAATCTCTCCAAATTTTCTTCCCCAGGCTGTCTCAGAATCATGGAAAATGGTATCTGTCACAATAACCAAACAAATTTTGAACTGCAAAGATAATATAAGAACATGGTTTCCAATTGATTAATTGAGGAGCTATACAAAAATTTAACAAATAATAAAGATCAAAATCAACATAACTTGTGCAGAAGGACAAAAATTTAAAAACAAGGGGAAGGAGAAGTGAGCTGAGGAAAGAATGAAAAGATCTATGTAAAGAATATAATCCAAGAGACAAAAAATCAAACATTACAACATATCAATAATATCAAGTAATATCATGATAAGTGAAAATAGATTATGGAGCACAGAAGAAAGTCGACAAGCACAAGAGTCCTTTAACTAGCATAGACACAACACTAGACACGTTTCAAATACTTCTAAACCTCCACCCTAATAAAGTACAGATAATAATTTGAAAACACATTTAAAATATAGATTGAATTCCCAGAGTGAAGGCATGGTAAAGATTATACAATTTTCTACTAATACTCTACCTCCGTTGTACCTGGTCCAATCTTTCCAGAAGATATAACCTCGGTGCACTTGTTCCTGTTGAGAAACATACTAGTTGTAAAATATCCAGTATCCAGTACAAGAAAATGAAGTCACACAATAATCAATAACTTACACCACAGAGATAGGTTTGACAACACCATACAAAGACTCGATAACACCTGCAGATCCTCCGCGAACCTATAGACAAGTCAAGGAAATGTGAAAACAAACACTAGTTTTGGCGATTTGCAGCAAGCAAACAAAAAGAACCTGCAAATTGACGGATCCAACTACAGTAAGACGAATCCCATAATGAGAAATGGGCGATGAAGAGGTGACAATAACTTTGCCTTCAAAGGGTTCCTGGAAATGTCAACAATATCAATGCATAGCTGTGTGAATGAGTACGAGGTGTGTGTTGTGTTCTGTTGTATCAGAGTATGTGATTGAGATACAGAAAGTACTCACTGAAGGACGATAGACACGGCTTGAACGGGAAAGTTTGACCTCTAATTTAGGCATTGCACCCAACCCGTCAGCTCACAATCAATGCAAACCAACAAACCTCAATTTGACTGGAGCTCCACTGAGCAGACAACAAAATGCAGAAAATCTAATTCAGCAGCCAATGGTCAGTAAACTCAATGAAAGAAGAAGATGTCACATGTGCAGTAACATGATCTTTAAATGAATGATGAGTGTAAAGCCTCAAGCGCAACACAACGGACCCAACAAATTCTGTTAAAATGGTAGTTAGAGTTTTGTTTTCTTATGTGGCTGTTAGGAAATGTGAAGAGAACATTGTTGCTGCTGACATGTGATTGTGCAATCAGTATATATAGCTGGTAGTTGTAAAGAAGAATCAAGAAAAAATTAATAAGAATTCAGGCCTCTCTCGAGGATTCTCTCGGGCTCTGCATTTCTATGGTGTAGAGATTGTCTTGTGTGTGGGCGTGTTCTATGAATATAGATTATGTGGTTCATATCAGATTGGGATCACAGCATGCAGTGATAGCAAATGCTACAAATCCAAACAACAGCAACTCCACACAAGAACAGAGTAACAAACAAAACAAAATTCCCAAACATATACACCCTCTCTAAACTCCACACAGAGACAAATCCACTCAAAGAGGTCTAATTCATTTCATACGCAATCCTTTCATCACTACAAATCCAGTATAAATACTCATGCCAGCGCAACTTCCAGATGTTACTCTGCATCTCGTTATATGCACGCAATAACCCAAAACAAATGAAACAACAGTGTACAAGCAACTAAAGAAAATAACCAAAATGACACCACACAATTGAAGTTCAATTATTGAACACTTAAATTCAAAACACACAGCCAAACAACACCATCTCATAATCCAAACTCTGACTGTGACTGGTATAACTTGATCATTGAACAGCACAGAACCACTTCTTTCTTGGTTCTTTGAGGGTTGAAGTTTGAAAGAAGGTAAAATTTCAAAATAAAAAAATAAACCTGTTAATAACATGGTATGCAACAAGATGCAGAAGTAGCCGTTATAGTTCAAAGGGCAAAGGAGAAGAGAGGAAGAAACTGAGACAACGACGTTTGGAGTAATAGAGGGATAAATGAAGAAGCAAACGATGTCGTTCAACTTATGGGAACCAAAGACCAAAACGACAGCGTTCTGAAGGCAGGTCCTCTTCTTACACTGCGTGACTTGGAGATGAAGGAATCTGTCTCTGATCACTAACTTGTTTTCATCTTATCTGATCTTTCTTACCCATGTGTCTATACTTATTGTCCAAATTGGGTCTAAGATAATAGAGCGAAAGTAAAGAATAATATCAAGTCAATTACAACTCTCATCATTTTTCGTTTAGGTAAATCCAACACGAACACGATACGTCAACACAATTATTAAACTTTTCATGTTTGTATTTTCTCTTGCAACTCATACACGATCTCGAACACAACAAGTTAGCACAAATTGGTAGCTTTAATTAGATATGTGGAATGCCATTATCAAAATGTGGAATGTTCTTCACTTCAATACTGATCTCTCATATTATGTAAATTGTCCAATCCAAAAGTTGGAACAATTAAGTGTCCAAGAACCAGGATTCATTTCGGGTCGATCCGGAAATGAAGGAGGATAGAGAAGAGTACAAACCAATCAGAAGGAGTGGATGAGCTAGGAAGCTTCCTGCTCGATTTCGTGACTAGTATAATTAGATTAGCTAAATAACAGTAGCTATTGAAGATCTGTGATATTTCTGTATTTCAATCACTCTTGTAGGCTTTTCGAAGCTAAGACAATTTGTTAATCGAACAGCCATGGAAGCTAATCTTAGGTGAGGAAACTATCTGTGTTGTGTGTTCGGTTTATTTTCACTGTTCTATAACACAAATGCATAGCTGTTAAAACCCTAAAACACTTTCTCCCAAATATCAGAATCATCTATTGACAAACACATTTAAATCATTCTCAAAACCCTATCTAATTTCAAAAGATGTCATGAATCACAGTATATATGCAGATACAATCCAAAATTTCCAGCAACTATCACTTACCTGTTCAAAATCGACGGCCACGAAGCTCTCCTCACCAGCAATGGCGAGTTCAAGATCAAATTCGAAGCAACGACCACGATCCAGACCTGCAAGGCTGCAACAGTATCGATTCCTGAGAACCCAACGAGCACGAGCCAGAAGATGAGACTGATGAAACAATAAAGGGTATTTATGTCATTGTAATATTATAGTTAACGGAGTTATGTTATAACGGAATGACGGATGGATAACATACATACATATTGTCAGTCAGGGTTTATGCAAATTCCAAACCATGGCAGCTTCAGCTTCAGCTTCTTCAAGGCTCCTCCGGTTGGGCACCGCGCTCTTCCTCTCCCGGTCGCCGTCTCCTCCGTTCCCTCCGGTACTATTCTTCAAGCCCCTCCCGTCCCGCCTTCCACTCCGGTGCCTGAGCTCCTCTTCGTCCTCTGCTCTCGCCACCGTCGCCGCCGACTCCACAGAAGCTCCAGCCTCGCACCACCACCACCCATGGCCGGAGTGGCTCAACTTCCTCGACACCTTGAAGACTAAAGGTTACCTAAAATCTCCGCAAAATCAGAATGACGCTTCCGAAGTTGATTATCACCTCTTGAAGGAAGCTTGCCTCACCTTCGCTCGCGACCGATACGACGTCTTCCAGTAAGGTTTCTTCATCACAAAATGTATATGAATCATGTGATAGTCATTTTCAACATTTTTTTTTTTTTGAGGTTTCTTCATGTTTTCTTGATCAGAAAAATGTAGCTCAAGCATCTAGTTACTAGATATGATTGTAATTTGGAATGATTTTGATTTGAACACAATAATTTTGTTTCAGCATTAATTGTGCTTCTAATGGCTACTGTTGTTTTGGACGCGTATCTCCTTCATTTTGTGCTTAGTAGATAAGGTTTAGCTCATAAATTTGTTTGTTTATCTATATACAGATCATTGTCTACCAAGGAAATTCGAACACTTGTGGAGAGTGGATGCCCCGATCGTTTCCGAAAAGCTATTAACTCAGCCAAGAGGTTGAGAGCTTATGTGCAATTGGAAGAGGCAGATGTACGTGTTTAGCTTTAGTAGGATCAATTGTGATCATGTATCAAATTTGTTTATGTTAAGGTGGGAGTAATTTTTTAAAAACTTAACAGGTTTGTGGTGCCTGCGATGTACGAAATTCTTGTGATAGAGCTCTGCTAGTAAATCAAGGTGACACTGAAGCACGTACTTTGGACGTAGTGCGACTACTACTGTCATATGCACTAGATCCAAGATCTGCTTTGGGAGGGGAGAAACCTCCTCGTAGAGAACTTGTTGAATCTTCTGCTAGGAAACTGCTCTCTGAGTTGATTGAACTGAGCGAGACACCCCTTGACCCCACAGTTCCTAAGCCTGCTTCAGTGGCTCCAGTTCAAAAGAAAGAAACTACAAATGCTAATAGAGATTGGGTGTGTCTAAGGTAAGTCACATTGGGAATGCACTTGTTGACTATTGCTATTGGGTGAACTTATTGGATTTCTTTTAGAAAGATCTCATCATCTGCTCTATTTTTTTAATGTCATATTTGAAGTACATCTTCATTTAGGAAAGATGTTTTTATCAATCTAGCATATCAATCTTTGTGATACTTATCGCTGTCATTCAAATTTTATATTAAGAATTAAAAATGTTCTCAAAACACGAAACTCTCCTAGAAACACCCCCCATATGGGAGACCCTAAGATTGAGCCTAGAAGAAAGCAGAGACAAGGAATAAGATAACTTTTTTAGTTGAGAAAGGAATAAGCTCCATCCCTCCAATTTATTTAGAAGGAAAGGAAAGGGTAAAGGCGTAAAGCTATGTATCAAACATGATAGTCTTAGTGAACTTGTTTTGGGTGAGGGCACAATATAACATGTTTTCCTTCTTCCTGCTATCCTTCCACCTTAGGTCTCTTATAGCCTTCTCTTTTCCCATGTTTTTCCTCCCATTTTCTTTCATTGTTCATTGCGTTGTGGAAAAAGATCTTGATCTTGCACAAAAGCCGCACTCATTTAATTTACAATTGAACAAAAACCAAACAATTGCCCATGTACATTATTAGGTTTTTAATTTCCTACAAGCCTTATTACTACTTTTTTTTTTGGGTGATTTGCTCATTAATTAGCTAAAATGGTGCCAATTATTTGCTTCCACCTAATATGATTTGTTTTAATTATGAAAGTAGTGCTACATTTGTGCCTTCTGTTATTATTTCAAAAAAAATCTTTTACCAATATATCATTTGATAGTTGACTCCATATTTCTTGTTCTAGAGGTTGTTTTTTTGTTGCTTAATCTTTTGTTACCTCCTTTGTAATCCTTTTGTTTACCGCAACATGATAGACGTGGCATTTTCGAGACTAGAACTTTGAAGCGAGATACGTATTCACCCTGCTATTACTGTCTTTACTCCTTTTAGAAAAGGGTGAAAGTTATAAATGATTCTCCAAGTATACATATATATAGTTCTTAATTCATCAACTATTTTTTATTCACTACTGATCCTTATACTATTTGACTTCATCATCCATGCCCCAAATTTGTTTTTTTTTTTAAACTTACGTTTAGTCACATTTTTTTGCACTTGCCTAAACCGTTACTAACTAAAATTCATACTTCTCTTGCTTTATCCCCTTGGAAGAGAAGATAGTCTACAGTTTTGTACTAATAGGTTTATGAGCAACATTTGCATCTTGATTCGAGTTGAATGTCTTTCTTCTTGATTTCTACGTCTATAGGAGTTTTGTTCCACCACACCCTCCAACATAAAAGTCCCATTTTTAGTGGGATCATTTCATTCCAAATTTGTTTACCCAATAAAAACTGCTCTTTCCTTGTTCTAATTGTTTCATAGTAGGATTTAGTAGTGAACAGTTCTTAAAATTGTGACTCACATACTTGTGTTTGTTCTATGAACTCTTTGCTTTCTGGTTTCACCGGTCTGATTATTCTGCTTTGCAACCCTGATCTTCTAATCCTTGTTCAACTGAGATCTCTTTATTCTCTACTTATAAAAGATTGTGAATTATCTCTCCACACCAGTTTAAGAACCGAAAGGAAGCATACCCTCATTCAATAATATATCTCCTATGTTGTAGCACAGTAGGAAGCTGCTTGTGAATTCCCGAACCTGGGGAGCATCGTTTGTTATTTATCTTCCTCTCTTTTCCCCATGGCCAATAGTCGCTTCTCATGAACTTAGATGCATCCTATTTTAGCTTGCAATGCCTTGACAATATCTTGTACAAATTTTAGTTGTTAACTATTCCTCTTCTTATGGAACACATATCTTTGACCATGCACACCCATGGAGTCTGGCCCTTAGTAGAGTTGTGCCATAAGATATGTGGCGATCTTTTGTCTAACTTTTTCATAATGGAGCTCGGTACTAGAGCAATAGATAGTATATGTAAAGGAGTAGAGCATAACACTGATTTTATGACTATTACCATGGGTTAGCCATTGTGCTTTCTATCCTTCTATCATTTTCTCCAGTTTCATGACTAGGCTATCAAAATAAACAACTTCGCCATACCTTTGAATATGGGTATCCCCAAACACTTACATGGGAATGTAGCCAGTTGCATTTGAGCACATGATACCACATTATCCCTGATTCTTTGAGGGCTAGTGTTGGAGCAATAATATGAACTTCTGTCTATGTTTATCTCTTGTTCTAAGGTGGCTGCATGCTCTCTCAATAGCTACATCTCATTTCCAATAGACTTCTTTCCTCCATTGCAAAATAGAACCATGTCAACTGCATATAGTAGATGTGTAATGGGCAATCCTACTTTGGGGATGTGGAACATGCCAATGATCCCCTTTGCTACATTCTTTTTTCAGGATTATACCAATTCCTTCTTTTTCATTGTGTTCTCTAACCACATTGAAATCTCTTCCAACCACCCAAGGGAGAGAACTTTCTATATTTAGCAGCAAGGCATTCCACAGATGTTGCCTTTCTACCCTTTTGCGTTTGACATAACAAAAGAGATACCCCAATGAAGTTTTGCGTCGATACCTTTATATGCACAAATGGATCCTAGTTTGTGATTACCTTGAGGACTAGTTTGTCACTCAATAGTATCCAGATATGCGTATGTATTTGCGCAAAGTGTAAGAAATTAGTTGTTATAGCAAGCTTAGCCAGCTTCTCTGGTTGATTCTTAGTTCTAGCAGAACTAAAATGTCTAGTTATGGTCGTCGTCTAGCAGATCTGTGAGAACCAGGGTTAGCAGCATATGCCCTTTTGGTATTCCAAATAGTAGTGTTGATCATGAGACTAAGATCAATCCTCGTATCTCTTTTACTTCCTTTCATATAATTTCTCCTTGCATCAAAAGTGTTATTTTGGAAACCTCATCACCACCATCAGCATGTATTCTAATTAGCTGTTTTGCAGATGCAATTTCTTGAATTTTGAGAGGAATATACAATGCCTGAAGTGCAAAGCAGATGGTCCAACAAAGCTTGGAGTCAAAGCAGATAGGCCAACGGAGTCCATTGGAGTTAATAATGTTGACATGAAGAAAGGAGACTGGCACTGCCTACAGTAAGTTACCAAATTATTTATATTTTTCGTGAGACCTCCTTGTGCGTTCGATAGGTTTTACTAATCAATTTAGAAAAATAGATAATTGCTAGTCTAGCCTATAGGAATTCTAATCTGTGGTTGCTATGACTTTAGAATACATCTTTTGTAAAGTTCCTGAAGGATAGATTGTTTATGATGTGGACTTCCAATATAGCTGTTCAAAGTACATAAATCTGCAAGTGACTAACAATTTTCTCTAAGGTCATTTGTGTCACCAAATAATATGGTACTTGACATGATCCATTTGCCATAACTTATGTTTTAAATAGTTCTAGTATTCAAGGGGCAACTGCACATGTTTATGTGCCATCACTAACATCATACTCACATACATATGAATATATGTTTTACTTCAGCTGAACACCAGCTTTAATGGTTCCATTTTCCTTTTCTTTTTATGTTTTTTTTTCGTTTATTGTATACTGGCATCAATAAAAATGGTAAAAACAAACTGCCCTATGTGATTGTATTATTCTCTAATAATAACGGGGAAATTGGTCAGATAACTCAAACAACTACTGAGAGCTTCATACATCTAAGTTTTCTTGTCCATATAGTTTAAGTCAGTAATGGAATTTCTTCCCTCTCTCACCAGCAGAAATGTGATTCAAATAAGTTAATTCTGGTATTTCCCTAATTCTTGTGGTTTTGCAGATGCAATTTCATGAATTTTGGTAGGAATATTGACTGCCGAAATTGCAAAGCAGAGAGACCAAAGAGGGTTGGGGCTCTTGATGTTGCAATGAAGCCCGGAGACTGGAACTGCCCCCGGTAAGCCCTCTAATTATATTTTATGGTTTTTGTTTGACTTTAGAAAATTTATATATCAACTCCCAAGTTAAGATTAATTATGATGAGAATTTGCAATATAACTTTTCACTGCAGAAATGAGCGAGTAACAATTTCCTCTGTTATTCTGAACAAGAAAGTAAAAAATTAATTAGCCAAGAATTTCTAGACCCAATCTTTCCCTGATCCAGAATAATAAACTTAAAAAGTTTAGAAGTTCTGTCTCTGGATGAGCTTCAGTTTGCTTCAGATACATTTTTCAGAGTGTTAGATAGTTGAAACCGCAGAATATTAGATAGATAGTTCATACTGAGGTCCGAGAGTTATGTTCCTTGTAGAAGTAACAAGTTTTGAATCGTGATCCTCATTCCAGTTATCTCATATTACATGAAGAACACTGGAAGCTCATGAATATGATTAGCTGTGGGATAAAACTTGAATCGAAAATAGTAGGAAGAAAATTGAATGCAGAAATCAAATGATTCGCATAGTTTAAATTCTGGAATTTTTATTTGAGATTTCAATATTGTTGTAATTAAGCTCTGTTGAATGCTCCAAGGGTGCTTAGTTGAGAATTTTCAGAATTTTGGTAGGCAAAGGAAACCTTTTTTACTTTAAGTGTATTTAGCTATTTTTATTTATCTGGAATGCTTCTTTCTCTCTGGGGAAACATTTTTTTTTGTCCCTAAGATTCTAGATTTGCAACTTGACTCTAAGGAAAGAAACTTAACTTCTTTCTCTCGCTAGTCTCTCTCTCTTTCTTTCTCTACATGTGTGTGTGTATTGCACATTGGGGTGGTAATTCGTGTTCATGTTGAAAGTTCGAAATTTTGTTAAATGGGTCAATCCAAATCCGACCTGATTATTAAATGGGTTGAATTACAGGAACATGACCTGCTTATGAGTAGGTTGACACGACATGACCAACACACTTATAATTGGGTTCAAATTACTAGACCGACCCAACCCATCAGATTGACCCGACATGACCTGATATATTTGACATGTTTAATTTTGTATGGGTCATATTTTCACTTTATATGTTTGAAAAGTTGCATTTTTATCCTTCAATGGGTTACACAGGTTGAACGGATTTGACACGGACACAAACCGGTTATTAAACGGGTTATGTTAGTCGACACGAAACCGATTAAGCTTAACCTGAACCTAACCTACTTAAATTCATGTCGTGGATACACAATATACATATATATTGATCTACAAATTGCTCTTTGCAGTTGTGATTTCATAAATTTCAAACGGAATGAAGTATGCCTGAAGTGCAGCACTGATCGTCCCCCAATGACTACGGAGAGTGACTATGGAAATGAAGTGGCTAATGCCTATGAAGATCGAATATGGAAGAGACCTAAATGACGGATGATTTTGATTACGCTGTCGTGAATGCAGGTTATAACTGTGGCATGCAATACATTACAGCTGGTATATATAAAAAAAAAACATGAAGTTTGCTGCAATGAAGTCTCCAACGTGCAGGATTTGCTGAACTATATAGTTGCTTGTCGCCAAATGCACTGAGCAAAATGAAATTAGGTATCATAGTTATTTATTTTCTTTCTAGGAAAAAATTGTACCGTTAATGGTTGAATTTTGTCTGAAGTGAGAAATTACTAAACTTGTAGAGCTAAGAAGTGGTTGAGCTATAAATTCGGTCAAGATCTAGGGTTTATCTTTACTTTACTATAATACTATGTGGCAGTTGGTATGCTAGAAACTTATAGTCTTAAAAGTTTAAGATAAATATTTTGAATTTTATTGCTTTTTTTCACTGGGCTTCCTTAATTTTTAGGGGTGTTTGGATCCAGTTTTTTGTCCTAAAACACATCATGTACCCATCTCTATTTTTTGTCACGTCAAGTATGCATACCATGTTCCGGCATCAGTTCAAGCATTGCTCACCCAATGGCCGTCTTTCATCTCCATCTGAAGCTCTGCAGATTTTGGCCACCAATCTGCTACATTTCATTATGATTCATATGGCTTGCCAGAAAACATATATTGTTCCAGAACATCCATGAGGAGTTGAGGACCAATCAGTTTGCTTGGCAAATATTCGGGATATTGTTCTCAGTCCTCCTCAGCAAGGGCCAAGAAGAGGAGAATATAGCCGAGAAAAAAAATTACGTTAAAGTTAACTGACGAAGTGGGTGAAAAATAGTTCAATGTAGTCTTAAGTTACAAAAAAAAATTTAGTAGCCCATTTACAAAAGGTGACAAGTACAGAGTTGTCATCTGTAATTTACCCTATCACCAAAATTCGGAGGAAGATAAATAAGAAATCAAAAGAGAGATGATTGATCAAACCACTCTTAAATTCGAGAAAGACCCCAAAGTTGATTCATAAAGGAATGTCCAAACACCAACAATAATTAGGGCAAGTGGATTAACGCGCTTGATTCCCTCTAGGTCTCGACTTCGAGCTCTCTTTCGGTGTTGTTGATATTGCTTATAAAAAAAAGTTAAAATAAGAGATGTATACAAGAAAACGAATGAAATCATAATGAAACAAATTGAAAAGGACAAACAATTGATTCATGCTTTCGGGTATGGCAATCAATCTTTGGATGGACCTTATCTATTATTTTGATCATGACGATCAATCCTTCGAGTGAAGTCAACCAATGCTTTTGGGGCATGGAGATCGATTTTAGGAATAGTTGATCCTCGTTCAATGCAGACTTTTGTTTTTCAAGTTAGACTGCACGTGAACCGACCCTTCTTGATGTTGTCTTGGTCTCTAATAATGCTATCTTTGGAGTAACACCGCATCCGCATGTGCGACTATCCCTTTGGAGGACTATGCGTTCAACTCGTACTTCCGCCTTTCAAGCTAATTAGGCACACATGAATCGACGAGAGGTCGTCTTGGTATTCTAGTATGCCACCTTTGTAGTGACACCGCATAAGCGATCGTCCCTTTTAATGATTATGCATTCATCTCGTACATTAAACTTTTAAGCTAATTAGGCGCAACTGAATCGACCCTTAAGAGGTCGTTTTGGTCTCCTAGGATGCCACCTTTGGAGTGACACCGCATGAATGACCTGCCCCTTTAAATAATTATGCGATCAACGCATGCAAAATTTCACCTTTCAAGCTAATTAGACGCACATGAATCGACCCTTCAAGGTAGTCTTGGTCTCCTATTATGTCATTTTTGGAATGGCACCGCATGTGCAACGTAGAATTTCACCCTTCATATAGGTCGCACATGAACCGAACCTATAGATGTCATTTTAGGAAGGAAAAAGGTCCAAAATAGTCACTGTCCTATCCAAATCGTGCCGTTTTGGTCACTGAACTATCAAACGTGCCGTTTTGGTCCAAAAGATATGGAATAGTG
>JAYMSZ010001313.1:0-14751 GCA_036897665.1 Pelargonium citronellum | reverse complement strand
AGATGATGGTGGCACATCGTGAGGTAGAGGAGGAGCAAAGGGAGGTGGAAAAGGCGGGTCAAACTGATTGTGTGACGATTGTAAAGAGTTGACATCAGCAACATTACTTGCGGCATTCATTTCAAC
Organism: Pelargonium citronellum; assembly: GCA_036897665.1. Taxonomy (NCBI): domain Eukaryota; kingdom Viridiplantae; phylum Streptophyta; class Magnoliopsida; order Geraniales; family Geraniaceae; genus Pelargonium; species Pelargonium citronellum. The sequence goes on along the minus strand of JAYMSZ010001313.1, from coordinate 14,625 downwards.
ATCACACAAAGGAGCCACGTCCTCCATTTCAAGCTCACCATCAACATCTTCCAAGACATGTCTATGTCTATGTTTTTCAACTACAAGAGTTGTTTCCTGTTCTTCAGGAGTATCAGGTTTATGTTCTGGAGTGACTGCCTCAAAACTCCCCCCATCTGAATCGCTTCCTTCATCTTCATCCTTAAGCATACGGGGCATACAAAATCCAGGAAGCTGAAAACTTGAATTGCTGAGGTGAAAAATGAGTATGTAAATACAGATATTCAACAAATATCTAGATTAATCAATAGACTAGACAAGCCTAATAAATGCAAACCTTCCATATTCGTCAACAAGCATACCCTCCATTTCTCTAACAGGATCATCTAAAGACCTTTCTGTTCTTGATGAACGGCGAGAGTAAGCACCAGCAGAAAATGCACATCCATTAGCATCAAGTTCTCTCATATGGTACCGAACAACAGACTCGGGTAGGATCCTTCTATCCAGCCAAACCCTTAAAACCTACACGAAAATAACAGGAATGAAGATGGTACATATAAAAACCAAAACCCATAGGAAACCCCCAAAAGAACAAGGGTCAAACTACAAAATCCATCACTTGCCTTTAAACATTGCCTGCGATTCTCTTGAGCAGCATTTCCAGGGGGAGCGGCAGCCGACAGTAGGCGTGGTAACAATGCCTGGATAGCTGAAAGGTACACACCACCAACATCACCTGGAATTTTTAAAACTATTAGAACATAACCATATTAGACAAATCTGCCCTATTTCTCACTTCCTTTCTACTTTCTACCCTACTAAACAGGGGAAAGAAAGTATTTGCTTCTACTAACTGTTTTCCCCTCCATCCTTACACCAGAAGAAGTGCAATGTAAGTTCTGATATAAGCTAATGAAACACATTACCTTTCATATTTCGAGAACACTGAGTAATAGAATCCACAAGAAAAAACAAGTCCACTCTTCTATGCAAACTTGACTCACTTTCCAAATGACGGGCAATAATTTCCACCACCTATATTACAGAAACTTGATACATCAGCATTAAGAAACAAAGAAAATAAAGCAATTACTTACAATACATGTAATAGACATGTGAAGTGATCTTGACTCCATTATTTAATTCAATTTAGCTCTATATCAATAATCACATTAACTAATTCAAATATTATAACCATGTTCAGACTCACTAATACTGAAGTTCCAAGTTTTACCTATTAACACATTAAGCCTGCCGGTGGTATCGACAGATACTACAGAACACGCGTAGTCGCGTACCGATATAAACACGAGCAGATGTAATTGAAAGTGAACATCTCAAAAAATTAATAAATATCATTGTTTCTTGAAATTTAAAAAGCACACAAAATGTTTGGATGTTTGAAATGATAAAATAATACTTCATAAATATTCAAATAAGTGGAGTAAACATTGACAGTTCGAACTAAAAACCAATGATTATATAATAAAAAGATAAGTATACAAAAAAGAGCACATAAGCATCACAAACTAAAATCGAACCTCAGATATTTCAAACTACAAAATGTAATAAAATGCAGAACGTAATCCTAGATATCCAGATTCCATGGGTAAGGGGCATATTATACAAAACATAACAATAAAACTTGTATCATAGCATATCAAAAAATAGCATAATTAGAATTTACCTTAGAAGCAACACCCAACTTCCCACAATCTATAGCTGTGCGTGTTGCTCGACCTATACTTTCCTTTTTCCCGGTCAAAGTTCCTAGAATGGCCTCAAAGGATGACAAAGCAGCCTGAGCTTCTGCATAATTGCTCCACTTGGTAGTTAATTTTGGTCTTTGGGTCACTATTGACTCACTCTTTCCTTCATCAGCAACAGGAGGGACAAAGCACTTATTCTGCTCTAAACGAACGTTAGGACTAGAGCTACCATTGGTTTTAGGGAAATTAGCACTTTCTGAAGTAGAAATGTGACATGTTAAGGCACTCGGAGACGACACCTGTGCAGGAAAATCTGCCCCATCAGTTGGGCATGGACTTGAATGAACATCAGACATAACCTTGCCACTCGATCCATCATCAGAAGAAAAAGAAGCAGAAATAGTTTCCTTCTGACCTTTCATTTCGACTTTATCACTGACAGCTTCACGCCTAACACAAAGAAGCATAAAACTAATGAAATCAGAGCAAAGAATCAGTAACTTGCTAAACTGGAAAAGGTTGCAGAACACAGAACCCTATTCAAATTGCAATTGTTTATTACTGTGCACCACCCCATTGACTGCATTTTGAGTAAATTCCATAATTTGAGACACAAATTTGAAACAATTTTCCAACTAAGCATTCCAATAGTTGGAGCTATTAAAGACCAAAAATCTTCTAATCATTGATATAGGAAAATTAATATGTATAGGTGACTTCCTACCTAAATGGAACATTATTTGCTAGATTCAACTAAACCCATGGGAGTAAAATAATTACTTTATACCTAAAAACAGATATTCAAAATTGGAAACACTTACATGCCGTTAACTTGGCAGTTGTCATCAACTTGTGACTTAAAAGAATCAATGTTCTCGCAACCAATGCCTTCGGAACTGTAATTATGCATATTTGTATCATCTCCTGGCAAAACTTCAGTAATTTCACCAACCCCTTGCACAGTGTCTGGACTTAACCGGGCATGTTCTGAATTATCAGATTCTTTACCATGATTTTCAGCTTTACAACTGCTCAACTCCATATCTTCACAACCACCTTCATCATTTGAAGGCAATAACTGATCAAATGAAACATGATTCGATGAGGGATTAGCCTGTCCTGTGACAAGATTGGGTGACGAACATCCTGGACTTTCAGAGTTAGCCGCAATCTGGACATTATGAGTACCAGAAGATAACTCAATCAGCTCGCTTCTATCAACACAGTCTGTAGTCTCTGGTGCAAAACCTTTGTCAAATTCTTGATTTCCGCTCGTAAAATTTTCAAAGGGTTTATCAGGAATCTCTGCTCCTACAGAGCTGCGAGTTTCATCAGAACTTATTGGGTTTGAAGAGGCAGGGAATCCAGATGCACCTATCTGAGTAGAATTTTTAGCAGAATAGTCCACATTTTCCAATTCCAAGTCATTCCCTTCTCTGCTTTCAACTGCCGCATCAGGGCACCTACTTGTAGGAGAAACACAAAACTCATTAATTGATGTTTTCACCGTTGATGATGCTTCAATACATGCTTGCCCTTCTTCAGCAACATTAGCTGACATAGCCTCCAGAGCACGATGAAGTCGTTTAGAAGGAGGCAGTGCAGCTTCCCCGTCAGCTGAACCAAATGATTGGCTTTTCTGAATTTTCCAAGGATGAGGCCTACTTTCTGAAAACTGAGTGCAATTTTTTGAAGGTGACGTATTATCAGAAGTATCCTTCACCAAAAATGAGTTTCGCTCAGTCGTGCCATCACTGTCACAATTCAAGGCTGAGCTGACCTGCCCAGCTGAACTGAATGCAACTTCAATTGGAGGTCTCTCTTCTGCCTGTGGAAGGCTATTCAGCTCCTCCACAGATGGTTTGCCCATTCGCACCCGAGCTCGCTTCAACAATGGCAGATGCTCATCTCCATCTTCCTTGGAATGCCTTTCATTTGCTTTTTCACTAACATGTTGTGAATTTTGGCTAGTAGCATTCACCCCTCCCTCCAAACCTTCCTCCTTACCCAGTCTAGCATTATGCTCAGTCACCTCATTCATCCCTCGCTTTCTGTTCGGTTTCCGCTTCTTTCTAATGCCAACAGCCTTTATCTGGAGATCAAGCCCTTTACTCAACTCAAGATCTCTCTCCAAATATTCAACAGTATCCAAGTGCTCAAGTTTACTACCAGAATCTATTGTGCTGCCTTCATTCAAACTAAGGGAACCAGATTCAACTGTGTCAATCTCAGAGCCATTATCCTCGGCGCTGACATTTGAAGCCAAAGCAGGTGAACCCCTATCATTACAGTCTGAAAAATCTGGTGATTTCCTGATCCGTTTATTTCTTCTTAAAGATCCATCCCGTGCTCCATTAGCAGTAATATTTATACCAACCTTGGCACCATCATTATTTGACATCACAAAGTTCTGTAAGCGACCAGATTCCACCCTTGATGAGCTTCTTGACCTACGAACAGGTGGTGCCCTCTTTGCACAACAATATTTTGTTTGTCGGGAGCCTCCAGATTTTTTTTTTGAGGTGTAAGTAGCTAATAGAGGGGATTCTGCAGCCACTACACTCTCAGTTGGTTTATCCTGCAAAGTATCTTTCTCATGTAAATGATCTACTTGTTTTACAACATCCTCAACTAGAAGACCTGGCTCGCTATCTCTCACAGAATTTGAAGCATCTAATAATGAATCGAAAGTTTCTCTGGGAACTTCTGCCTCATCCTTCAACTCATTCATTGTTGAGTCCACTGAATTCCCACCATTTATCTGAGTGGCATCATTACCAGAATTAATATCATTAGCTTGATCCTGTTTCTTTGACTTCTCATAACTATCAATAATCTCCTGTACTGCGCGAACAAAATCAGCGCCCTTCTTCTGACGTTTGACAAGAAGAGAATCTTTCTTCTCTTCAGTAAATGCTTCAACATCGGCAGGGTTGCAGAATGCTCTGCATGGCAATAAACCTATAAGGATGAGCATAGAAAGCTAACATCTAACCAAGCAATAAAGATATCACCATAAATCTAGACACAAGTGAAAGTGCATACTGAGTATGGTGTGTATGTTTGGCTAATATAATGAACTGGAGGCACACAATGATCAATGTCCCCTTGAAGTTGGAAAACATGCGTACAGAAGGTTTACTTCCACAATCTTTGAGACCATTCATAGCTTTTAGTGAAAGATGTGAATATTAAAACACAGTACTATCCTTAATGATCCAACATCTTGGCAAGCTAACTATGGGTCCACAAAAGTAATTTGGGAAAACTAAAGACATGATTAACTACGAATCCAAGACCATAACAATGACACCAGATGCCAAGCAAGAGAAGCAAAGTCAATGTGATTCAAGATTTCAAGATGCAATCATCTTAGTAATCTAAGACCACTGAAATGAACAAAAGAGATACAGACTGCCCTACAGAACTTTCTATTCGTTCTTTTTAAGTATACCCATAATGCAAGATTGCCAGCCCTCAAAGCAAGATGACGAAAACTGGTAAGCATGATATAATTCAAAGCCTTTATTGAGATTTAAATATTTTTAATTAAGTTTGTATAAGAGCTTGAGTTCTCAAGCTGAAATGCAACTTTACTAGTTGAGTTTAGCTTTCACATTTATATGTAGCTTATTCTTTTATCTCGGGTCAACAAGGGACTTCATATTCAACATTACCCCTTATTGTGTGAGTCTTGCCTAGTTTTATAGTGGACTCCACATGGGCACAACTGAGGACTTTTACTTCAACGCTCACCCACGCGAATAGGCATTATCATCTACGCATGGGCCATAACAGGCATGGTACTAATGTACTAATGAATGTGGACCAGAGACCAAAAGGGAAGGTTATGAAAACAAGACATTGGCCCAAACCAATATATGCTCTGACGCCATATGGAGAGCTCAAAATATATTTATATTGGACTACATAATAGAGTTTCAACTCTAATATTAAAAGCTAAACCTTACTGGTTGGGTTTTACTTTCACCTTTATATGTAGCTTTATTTTTCTAGCTCCCATCAATGTGAGATTTTATACTCAACAACATCAATCATGAGCTGACAAACATAAGATTTTTAGACCTATCTATGTTCTAGGAGTGAAATTCCTGGCGGGAAAAAATTCAATAGCCATAACAAGAGATAAGTAATAGACAGTACCACATCCTACTAATCATTTAGATTGAAAGTGCCAGCTTGCTAGCTTAGTTCCATGGTGCTTATAAAAGAGGCCTAGTTGCCACGATTAAATCCTAGGAAGCACATATTCAGTTACAAGTACAAGATTCATTGTTTTAAAGATAGATAGGACACAGCACGTCAAATTTCAATTTAAAATAAATATAATTTACATAATATACTATAGGAAATGACGATTCACGATCCCTAATCATATTAAAATTAAGTTCAACAACAAGCATGCCAAACCAATAGTGGATTGCCAATTGTTACACCAATTTGATTCATGTGCATGTGAGGCACTTGAGCCATGCACTTCTCTTTTGTATTTGAGGCGCAATTGAGGCACACCTCAATCAATTTTTTAGTTATTCATTTGGTCAGCCCCCATTAAAGAGTCCTCATTTATGGTCTACCAAATTAGGAGAATCATACTAAAACGCCGAATCTACCGCAGCCAAGGATCTCATTGTAGCTAAAGAGCCCAAATCGCGAAAGATTCAGACTCATCCGCGGCGAAATTGCCCAAACTAGCAATCAAGACCTAAGGCAACACCCTAGCGTTGCGCCTAGAAAAGAGTATTTTGTCGCAAACATGCACCACGTCATGGCGCCTCAAGAGGTTTCGCCGCACTAAACATTCCTTCTCTCGAGAAACTTCGACACAACCCGCCCACACGCCACGCCACCCCAACACTCGTACTTGCAACATGTTTTATGTGTCCGCCCAACTCACATGCCTCTTCAATCACACTCCTCTGCACCATCTTTGGTCACCAAAGAAATATTCGACTCACTAGATATTAGATATCAACTTTGGGCTCAAGACCCCAAACTTGTACTCTAACACATGGACTAGATGATCGGCATATCGTCCTAAGTTTGACCCCGAATCAAAAAGGTGCAACACTTATTTTTCTAATGTTTCTATTATTTATATATGATTATTTGTGTTATGAACTTCTAGGAATTTATTTTGGTAATGTTAATGTTTAAATTTGTATTTTTTTAAAGAGTGTCACACTTCATTGAAGTCCACACCTCACTATGCACCTAGCGCTTCAACTCCAAAGGACCTTAGTGCCTTAAATGCGCCTCTTGTCTTTTAAAACATCGCCCTAGATATTCACAAATTGAACTTCCAAGTGTATATATGAAATTAAATAGTATCGCTCCTCATTGATAAACAATAACAAATTTGAATCCAATTCTATTCACATCTATAGTTTGTTCTAAACCAACTCTAATTAGATTATTAATTAAAATTACATTTTCTACATTTCCTCTTCAGCCAAAGCTTCAAATCAATGCAAGAGCTTAATAATCAAGAAAACTATTGCCAAATTGGAAAAAGGCATGGTACCCTAGATAAGGATTCATAAAGAGGTGCAATAAAAATGGAAAAGAAGCTACAAAATGGGGGGAAAGGGTTAGTAAATTATTTTGGATTAACAATCTTTTATTAAATTAAAAAGATGATGGAAAGAGGAAAAAAAACATGATGTGAATTTAAAAGGAGGTAGATTTCAAGAATGAAAAAAAATGCTAAAAATTACAATGGGAAGTTGGGAGGAAACTTGTCAAGGTGGTAGGTTTCACCCACATAAGTGGGTTAAGGTCGAATGATCGCCAAAGGAGACAAAATGTGAATAGCATGGACAATCTACCGTTATTAGTGGGGATTTTAGTGACAAATGACCCAAAAATTTAGTGTTATGAATTGTTAGTGTTGTTTGATTATAGTGTAGTCAACAATGAGATATAATGCTCACGTGAAAGATATATAGGCAAGACAAGTGCCCATCACTACTACTCAACAAACAATGATAAAGGGAACATTCAGGTTGCATAGACAACATGAAGGCAACCACGTTAGCATCAACATAATGTCAAGTGTATACAATGAAGAGGGGTGTTCGGGAATTTCCCGAGGATAATGTCATAGAGGAAATATTATAAAAAATTAAATGATAATAAAAGCACCGCAATCTACTTCATCATTAATATTGCTCCCAAACCAAAATGTAATCTTGATATGATATTTGTTGCCAAGTACGATGGTAATGGCTTGAAGAAATGCAAGAAAGCCTATGTTGCTCCAATATTTATCATACTCCCCATACAAAATATGATATTGTGTGGGAAGTTTGAATAACAGATGCTCAAGAAAAAGATGATACGAACATGAAGAATAGCAATAGTGGGGAAGAAAGAAAAAAATGGTAAAATTTAGGGGGAAATATATTTGGAAATATATCTTGATTTCATTTTATTTTCATGAATTTAACTTTACAATGTATGTATAAAGTACAATAGAGTCCACATTATTTGATAAACAATGATAAGTATGAATCTAATTCTATTTATCTATTGATGCTTATAATTTGTTCAAACTAAGTGTGTATCTCACTAGAGTGTAAAATATTGTGGTGGTTATCTCATTCATACAAACCAAACCTAAAGTGTGTATCTCAAACACTTATCTCTTATGGAAGATTTTGGAAGCCTCCTAAACACAAAGTTGGCAACAACTCATTTTTCTATCTAATATGCAGAAAATGTAATTTTGGGACAAGAAGCGCCAACATTTTAAAAATCAACCAATATAAACACCATCCATGTAATCTAAAAGGATGAACCGATCTAATGGTATCATAATGATTTCTCTTAAAGGCCTTTCTAAAATGACATGTAATCAAACTACTTGTAGCTCAAAGATCAATATAGAAACCTATCCAAACATGTTAGGTTAACATTCACAAAAATAAACAAAGTTGCCTTGCATTCTAGGAAGTTAAGTCAATTTGAAATGATAAATGTCAAACATATGATAACTAATTTGCACTAATCTTCTAGAATGTGCAATCACCCATTTCACTCTAAAAAAAGGTAAATAAATGCAATATCTTATAATCAAAGTAGTTCCAATTGCAAGATCTCCAAAAGCTTAATAGATAAACTTTGCCTACCATATAAACTCCATTTAATATGAAAAGAAAAGTGTTAAACAAATTGACATCAAATAAGTACAAATCTCATATAAAATGCAATTCTATGTCCTATTTTAAAAGAGGCAGAATGAGAAACATAAAACAAAAACCCTTGCTGGAACCCACATTTTTAGCCCTCTATGATGCTACCTTCCATCAACTTGTAATCCATTTAAGAAAAAGTTATAATACGCGAGAAACTATTAACAAAAAAAATAAGTAGAATATCATCAACCATGCAAGAAACAAGAGATGTTGACATAAAACAATGTTTCAACAAATAAGCCAAAAAGAGGGGTTCATACTATTGGCTCTCAGTTCCCACATAATAAGACAATTATGAGATGATATAGTTTGATGGACTAAATGGGCTTTATTTCACCCTATTCCTTTCTTGAAAGGCAGTAAGCGTGTCGATAATTAGAAAATTACCTTATGGATGACCACTTGCTTTTGTCTTCCCTTGATTTACCATATCCATAGTTTTCAATTTATATTTTATGGTGGGGGAGGGGAGGATGCTCTAAAAACATAAATCCTCCAGAACAAATAATAAACTGGTTATTTTGCAACATCTAATTACGAAAATAATGTAAAATTTACCAATGACAATAATTGTGACATTAGAAATTATAGATGACATGCTAGATTTGATCAAACAAATAAAACAACACAAAAGGAGATACTCAATATTTTCATCCATAAACAACTCTCAACTTAAATCAAACTGGAAATGATGGCAGCATGAGAATGATAAACACAACTCTAAACCATAAATGTAAAATGTCTATCACATGATGCTGGAAAATATAGTTACACTAAAATCAAAACATACGATTGATCAGTAGTGAAACACATAGAACCATTCCCAATAGCAATTTTAAAAGGCTAAAATATTATCCCTAAAGATATAGAAAGCACTCACATTTGTTGAGTTCCAAAGAAATAGACTAGTACTTTCTTCCAATCAGTAGAATATCCCCATTTTTCTGGCTCACTTACCTGACATCAGCAATAAGCCCGTGAGAATTAAAATTACTAAAAAACACAAATCTTAAGCATTTGCAACGTAAAGGTGTAGTAAACAGACACAGTTCAGCATCACATAACAGCTAACAAAAAGGCAGCAATCCTTTTACATACTAAACATTTTAGCAGTACAAGGTCAGTAGGGAGTCTTTCTCTTTAACCCCACACAATATTTTCTAAGAAAATTTCACTTAACCCAGTAATCCACAACATTAAACCAGAGACAACTTAAAATTTCCCCAAATATTTGATGCTTATATAGAACAAGCCCAAGGCTATTTCAATGGTCAAACATATATCAAAGTTACAAAAAGCACTCTTATAGTTCCTCTGTTACCTAACAGTCTCTCTTCAAGAAGGGCACATTTACATCATTCACCAGAAGGAACCAAAAGGAGTTCGAAAAGATATTATTTTCCTCTTTCAGATCCCCAAGAGCACCAAACAAACTCAAAAACAGAAAAGCAACAGTCATGCAACCTAAGTTCAGCTAAAGCCTGTACTTTACAGTAGCATGTCAAATTGAAAGAAGCAGAGAGTAAAAAAGCAGCAATCTTTTTGCACCTTAAACATTAGGGAACCTTCTTTTTACATATCACACAAAACATTTTTACCAAATTTCACATAGTTCTTAAAATTACTCCACAGGCATAAACTTCTACTTTCCCCCAAATATCTTAAACTTGATACAATCCAAAGATCATTTCTCATGTCATAACCTACACTAGAAATCCAAATCAGCATCTCCTGCTGGCTAACACAAAATGGAAAGGAGAAAATACAATACAAAAAGAAACAAAAGAATCCACAATACTCTAAAAAAAAATTCATTTTACAGTTTCTCTCCAAGAAGAGCACATGTGAACATCATCCAAACAAGAGCAAACCTCAGAAACTTCATAAAGATGTTATCTTCATCTTTTTTTCAGATCCACAAGCAAATCCAACCAAACATAACCTCTCTCAGCATCAAACCACTTAGCAAACACAAAACACACAAAAACAACAATCATGCAACCCTAAGTTCAGCTAAAGCCTGTATCTTTGAACTCAGTACCAATCCCAAATCAAGCAAAGCCTCTAAATTCTCACACAAAACACACAAAATCAAACATACCTTGGCCGGCCAAGCCGGGAAGCCTTTGACTTTAGCCAGAACAAGATCGCCGACCTTCCACTGGCGGCGAGAGGCCGCCCCCGCGCCGCGGGGGGCAGCGGCCGCCTGCCGCCGCAGCTTTTCCGGCGCCTTTCCTGCGGCTGGGCGCCATGTATCAAACAATCGGGAAGAGTCCAGTCAAATTAGGGCACGCCGGCCCTGGAATTGAAACGCAAAAATGGGCAATTCGACCACCGATACACCACCAAACTCAGCCCCCGAGTCTGGGAAGTGAAGAGGAGTGGCCTGGCACTGTCTAGGGTTGACCGGGCACGATTTGCTATAAAGATTTGCAGGCATTGAAACCCCAGGATCACACAAATTGGAGAGCTAGCAACAGATTGTATCTATCTGGTAAAATCTGTACACACAAGTCTAGAGAGAGAAAGAGAAGAGCTGTGGAGAGAGAGAAGACTCAGAGGAGTCACAGAGTTCAGTGAAAAAGTAGAAACCCTAATTTTCAGAGAGTCTATTTTGGGAGTTTATTGTGGAAGAAAGCCCATTCTCACATACACATGGGAATAATACAGATATGAATTGGGTATGGGAGTGGAAGGAGGAGGTTGCTAAAGTGCGCACTTGGGGTGTAGGTTAATGGAGGTTGTGTTGTGCGCTAAAATGCGCGCGTGGGGCGTAGGTTAGGGTTGAGTGGTGTGAGTTTCAATTGGGTTAGGTTGGGTTGATTATGTTGAGCGGTGGTGGATTAAGTGCTGGCTTGGGTGAGGAGGGTGAGGAGGCTAACGTGCGCTGGTGAATATCTAGGTTGTAGATACGGTAACTGTGAATATGGGAAGAGAAATTACACGTGACCTACCAACCAACTACTGTACTAGAAATTAGAAATTCGTCATATCCAATGAGCATTGTGTACTTTCACTGCTTACTTGAGTTTGAGGTGACAATTTCGGTTTTGGACCGGGTCTATAACATAATATGAACACGTTTCAAATGAGTTTCGGGTTTATTTCGATTTCGGCCAGCATGATGAGTTGGTTTCGCTCTTATACGAAATGTGTGGATTTTTCCATCCCGACATAAAACTGGTTGAATCGAATTTTGTATTTTTTTTTTCACATTCGGATTCAATTTGTCAACTCTATTTAGAGCTGAAAAGTTACGGACCAAAATCGAATTAAGGACTATGGTCACGTATGAGTCCGGTCAATTTTTTGTAAGACGATTTATCATATCGTGTTGGGCAGATTCACGTAAATTTACATACTTATCATTTAAATTTTAAAATTAACCTGACCCACAATAATTTGATATAACTTTTATTAATTTAAATTTGAGTTAAATTTACTTTCAAAAATAACTTTTGACCTGACCCAATTGACAACTCCTGGTTGAATACTTGAATGAGTTAAATTTCACTTGTTCGACCTGATGTTGACTTTTTGAGAATCTAATATCTACTAATTTATTCTCAAAAACGTTGTTTCTATGTGTTTATTTGAAACATTTCTATGTGATTATATATTTTGTCGCGACTTCTCGTAAATGGGTTTCGCACCCACCATAGAAATTGATACGCTTTTATCAGCCTCCACATGATACCTTCAAAATTCACGAGCCTCCATATGGGACGTCCTCGTTTCACAAGTCTTTTGCGAGACTTTCGTGCCTACACTCCACCTCGCTCCAAACACATTCATAAACACCGAACCACTAGCTCACCGAGCAGTCGAGTCATCCAAACCTTCAAACTCATTCTAACTTGGGAGTTGGGAATACCAATTGAAACCCTCCCAATTCCCAATTCCCAATTCCCAATTCCCAAACCCATGTAGTGCGTCATGTTGTGTGAAGGTCATGTGCTTAGTACAACCCTAGGCAACCTTCTAGATTTGACATTTCGACGCCTTCTCAGGCAACACTACCTCAACATGTCCTAGGTGGTGACAAAATCGCTAACTCTACGCACTGACATCATAACCACCTCATTTTAGACCTAACGTCGTGTCATTGCGGTTCTCGTCGCCTGAGATTACCATCTGGTGAATAATATTATCTTTGAGCTAACGACAATATTGTGATAAACTAAGTATGAATTAGTGTACTCTTTAATCTTGCATAGCTAGCTCATCTACTGCTGCTCATTCCACTACTAGTCTCACCAGTCAAGTGGCCTGAAATAATTCAGAGTTTGTGCTTTGCTGACCTCACGAAATTGGAACAGTTTGATTGCGGGACTAACTCGGCCTTCAAAGCCTATTTATAAATGGGCTTTAGTATTGGCCCATAAAAGTAACACTTTTTTATTCATCGTCTGGTTGTTGCCTTCAAAGCCCATATTGTTCCTCATTGTGACGTTGGGCCATTGTTAAGAAGCCCATTTAAGGTTTTATGGATGATAATTGTTGATGAGACTTGAATTGATGTGTCACATCTTATCTATTGACAAATAACCTTATACATATATTTTTTTAAATATTTGGAATATATAATAACAACGATCAATAGATTTGTTTTAGATAATCAATAGATTTTTGCTTATACTTTTGTGATCCATGTCGTGCAATTTAATTAAACTAAATGGTTCACAAGAAGAATAAGATTATTTGGGCTCGTAAATTTTAATATTCCGATTTTACATTCAATTGAAATGTGAAGTACAATTCATTTGTCTCAATCTACAATTCATTTGACCCGATCTATAATTCCACCCAATTCGACTTATATCCATATTTAATATATTCACAATAAAATACGTTACACACTTGTAAGTTATTTCGTACACTTAATTCATTATTTCACTCTCATATTATAAGCGAACTCTAATGCGACTCACTAACATTAATTTACTTATCGTTTAATTTTTAAAATAATTAATTTTGGCATGACGAGTTATAGTTATGCATCTACGATTACCCGTAGAACGACATAAAATAACTATTTTCCACCAAACAACACATCAAAATACTACACAAATTCGTTTGAAGCTCCTTATTTATTGTTAAAATACATATTCTACGGAAAGTCAATTCCATTTGGAATCTATTTGATATTCGAATGTTAAGCTTATTTTACAAGACGTCTAAACCAACAATTTCAATTAGATATATTTTTGTTGCTGTGTCAACTATTTTAATCTATTCTTTTTATTCTTGCACGTAATTGTACTTTGTACTACTGTTCTTGAATATTCTCAATATATTTTATTCTAATTTGTGTATTAATTGATTGTAAGATATACAATTTGATTTATTTTATATGATGTATTTTTTTATCAGTTAACTCAACACATACATATAACATATAAGATAATATAAGTATTTTTATATATAAGAGTTGACGTGACATCCGATCTTATGAATCTCCTAGCAAATAAGAAGACTTTTTAGCATATAGTTTTGGTGCCCAGCTTTGCTCGAGTTTAGTTTTTAACTTTAGCACCGATCACTAATCAAATTGAATGTCTAACCGACTAAATCGGTTTACAAATATTACAAACGGTTTCAATCGGTTTGGTGAATAATTTTTTTTAACTAAACTTGAACTATTGAGCATTACGGGTTGTATGCTCATTATTCAAAATACTATTGAAATGAGTTAGACCTGTTGAAACTAATGAAAA
>JAYMSZ010001312.1:0-14753 GCA_036897665.1 Pelargonium citronellum | reverse complement strand
GTGCATGTCGACGGATTGCCACATGAGAGGGTCCTTGCAGATGTTGTACCAGGAAGTGCACACCTTCTGGGCGCTGGTGAGGATCTCGAATGGACCGAGCTTCATCAGTATCGTTATCGTTAATTCTCTAGGCAGTTCGAGCCAATTTCTCACAGATTCTGGGCTCGATGATGTCTCCATTGAGAAGGAGCTTGCGGGTGGAGCAATTCTCTAGGGTTTATGAGAATTTGGGGATTTTACGGGAAATTGAGAGAAATTTCAATGTGTGTCATGCGTGGGTGTTAGGTTCTTTGGAGTGTGTTGTTACTACTGGACCCATACGACAGGTCGGATCCAGAGTCGGTGACCCAATCGGTCTGGATTTTAAGTGGCCTGAAAGTGCGGTTGAATTTAGTTAGACCCGGTCAAATGTGATAAAAATTGGTGATCATTAACCGGTCCAATTGATTTTCTATAAAAGTTCGAAAAAAAAATATTTTTTTAAAAATAATAATTTAAATAGTTTTGTTTCCCATGGATTGACAATTTTTTTTTTAAGCTCATAATTAGGGTTTAGCATGGTTTGAGTCATTGGATTCATCTAATTTTTTTAATTAAGTCCACGTTATCAGTTGTATACGGTTTTGATGTGCCACGTCATCTTAGGGTGACACATCATCATTATATCACGTAATATTTTAGTCCATGACAGCCTCCAATTGCGATAGATGGAACGAAAATATTTTATTTTTTAGATAATCACACCCGAAAATAACGTCGTTTTGGCATCTTACGTACTTAAAAAAAAATGAAATGAAACGCTATCGTTGCATCTATTATAGTTCAATTCTGGCATGTACTACTAACATGGTCTAAAATTTTAGGTGGTATAATGACATGTCTCATCAAAACTGACTATAACCAATAACGTGAGTTTAATTAAAAAAAAAAAACTAGTTTAGGGGCTCAAAATAGACTAAACCCTAGTTCAGAGTTGAAGCTACAAAAATGTATATCCAGTAGAGACAAAATCAATTAATCCATATTCTAAAGATTATCTTATTTTTCAATTATATTTTTATAGATAAATATCCTAAGTGATTGTCTTTCTTTATCCAATCCATTTTAATCAATTTTCTCAACTCTTAGGTTTTCAATTACCATGTTGACAATGTTTTTCTTCTATTTTTTTCTTTGATTCCTCTTGGTTATGCATCATTTTACTTAAAAAATCTTTTCCTTAGCTTTGAGTATAAACTTCTCACCCTCTTGATCATGTGATTTGTTTAATTGTTGAATGTAACGCTTTCTACACAAACTCCCATCACGAGTTCACTAGTTTTTACATCAACCAATGTGTGTGCGGTAGTCAAAATGGACACTCAAGGATCGAAAGGCCTTGAAATCCACATCGTAGTCGATTACAATGAAGTTAGCGGGAAAAATAAATAGTCCGACCTCAACCAAAATATCTTCAACAAACCCGCCTGGACTCAAAAAAAAAATGTTGCAAGTCATATATATGCTGATAAATTTTGTGCGGCTGAGCAAGATTTAATCCAACAATATGCATACATTATTATGTATGAAAAAATAAATACTTTTCCAAGAATATAATAATAGATAAAATTAAGGAGGATTTAATGTTTACTTTTAGTCTTGAAAACTAGTTTCATATTTAGCAACAGTTCATTGGAAAACAAAAAGTTTCTATTTTTACAGGACAGCTTCCAATCCCAAACATGGAGATGCAGAAAAAAATAAAACTGTTTCCAAAAATATTAGTTGCAAGTCAGAAACACAAAAATACAATGAAAAGGTCAAAAGCAATGCCAAAAATTGCGGTTGATCACAGCCTATGAAGAAACGAAAAATAAACCAACCATTTCAGAAAAACAAGAAAACATAGATTAGTACAAAGAGGAAACCAGAAATTTAAAACAAAACACACAGGAGAGAAGAAGAAGGAGAGAGACTGCTTATGCAATCTCTCTTTTTTGGATCTCTCAATATATTAGAACAGAATCTTAATTTTCAAATTTAAACCAACACCCTTTTCTTTTCTTTTTCTTGTAAATCTTTATTAGTTTTGTTCTTGCTCATCAATTTTTCTTGAACAAAAAGTTTGTCTTATATAATAGATATCAATCAATATGAGTCGTTTTCGTAGTATTTATTCATCTCCAAATTTAAACCCATCTCCTCCCGCTACTCCAAGTCATAAAATGGAAAAGCCCGACGAGTTGAGTTTAGAAGGTGATTTTTGTGCTTTGATTCATTTTCTATGCAAGAAATGATCGTTCGTTTTGTATGCAAATGTGCACATACATTTGTCCAACATGAACTATCATTTCTTGCATATATATGTGCACATTTGCATACAAAATGATATGATATATGCTGAGCATTTATGCTTTGATTCATTTTCTATGCAAGAAATGATAGTACATTTTGTATGCAAATGTGCACGTATATTTGTAACCAACAACCTTGTTTTGGTTGGTTCCGATTTCAAGAATTGATCGATCTTTTGTTGTTCGGTTTAGGTTGCACCTCGACATTAAAGCTACTGATAAAACTAATGCATGATCACAATGAGGGAAGCATTAAGGACAACGATGATCGAAAAATAAATAGAGTGACAGGAATGATCAACATTCTTGACGAGGTTAGGACCCGGCTTCAGAAGTCTCAAACATCGTATGGGAACAAAAAGATTGCAGAGCTTAGGAGGTGCAACACAGATGTTAGGCCAAGGAGGAGTCCTGATCCGGTTCCCGGGCACGAAGACAAAGCAAGGTCCAAGAAAGAGCTCACAGCTGGGAACATGGCAGCAAGAAAGAGCTTGGAGATGATGTGCTCGAGTTTAGGGAAGGAGAAGGAGATCATGGCAATAGAGCTTTCGAAGAAGGTGCATGAACTGAACGAAATGGAGGAGCACGTCAACGACCTCAAGATCCAGAACTCTATGTTGCTTGCGAAACTTCAAGCCAGCAACAATGAGCAGAAGGAGAAGAGGTACTCGAGTGGCGGGGCAGAGACTCAGCAGGGGAACGCGGCCCTTCAGGAGCGAAACAAGCTGCTCTCGGAGCAGCTGCTCAAGGCGCTGGACGGGTATAGATCCTTGAAGAAGAAGCTAAAAGATGCTCAGGATGAGAAAGCAGCAACGCAGTCAAAAATGGGGCAAATGGGGATGGAAGTTGCAGCCGGCCTAGAGAGAATACGAAGCTTGAAGCATCGGTTAGATACGAGAGAGGATCAACCTGTAGACATTGAGGGGGAGATTTCAGCATTACAGAATGTGTTGGAGTCTTTAGAATCAAAAATTTCAAGGCCTGACCAGCATAGGAGAAGTGTTAGCCAAAGACCAAGCCGCTAAATATCCATGACAGTGAGCTTGAAAAGGGTTACTAAGAACCCAGGGAAGCATGTCCAGTTTGTATTTATTCAAACAAATATATATACATAACATTTTTTGTTTCTTCGAGACAGGAAAATATTCTGATCTGTTGTATTTATTTATGAAAGGGTAACAGTTGTAATATAGAAGAAATGAATCATATTGCACTCCTTCCATTCACATTTCCCAAGTGTCATAAACATGTAGGCATTGAAAAACACGCTTGAACTTATGCTCGTTGTTATATTACAGAGTGACTAAATGGCGTTTATAGATTACAGCACCTAGAAGCATACTGAAGCATGGGTAGAACATCTAAGGATTACGTATAAATATACCTATTCAGCGAGATTCTGTAGTTTGCAGGCTGCGATAGAGTCCAGAACCCACGAGTTGCTTGCCACCTTGGTTCCAGTTGAACTTGCCAGAGCCTTTGCATCAGACTGTCTGCGTTTCAGGATCATATTTTTCTTGGAGATATCACAATCATCAGGCAGCTCTTGACTATAAATTATGAAGGTTGAAGAAGAGGAACTCAATGCAGTATCCTGGTCACTTGAAATGGGTCTTCTATGCAGTACAGATCCTCCAGCAGCAATTACAAGCTCTTGTAGATAACCTTTGTATGCAGGTGCAAAATCCCCCATCAAATAAAACTTGAGCCCATTAAAAAGCTTTGGTTGCTGCAAGGTAAGAATATGTATTAATAATATATGTAAGCAACATGTAAGATGAGCAAAAGCAAACAACCCATATGATACAAGTATTTCCTAAAAGAGCACTAAACAGAACCTAAATCATCATCTCAGTACATGACAAAGCCAACCTTGTTCTGAGACCGTAGTCTTCCAAGCCGTGGACCATCCTTGACACCATGAACGTCCACAGTAATTTCGTAAGGCTCTTCATTAACAGGTCCCATGGCTTTCATGCAAGCCTTAACCCCTGCACATGCATGCACAAAACAACATTGATTACATGCAAAACCATAAGAAATGCAATCACATATACAGACATGAATGGTGGTTATTGACTACTGATAGTTCGAGCTCTGTAACTTATATAGATCTAATTTTACATTAAACAAGTTCATCTTAACAATAAATGGAGGTACTAACACTCAACGCTCAGAATCCACTTCCCCTCCATGATACCCATTAGAATTTTGAGGGTTCTTCTGCATGCCCCATTTTCATCTGTTGATGCAATAACATGGGTCACAGTCGAATTCCATTTCTTAAGCTCCATAACTCCAGATAATTTCTTGAATCCAGAAATGGTTTCCTATCCAAAGAAGAAAATATATAATGAACTCATATTAATAATCTCATCAAATGAGATATAGATATATATGCCTCAATGCTCTTATAGGTTTTACCTTATCTGCAAGTGTGAGAGCTGAACAACAAAGGACAAATTTATTTGATGATCTGCCAGGATTCCAATTCAGGCTTCTACTATTGTCACGTTTTGCAGGTACTTGATCATCCTGAGGGTGTGATTGTCTGGAACAAAGAGAACCATTAAACTTAAGGAAAAGTCTTTGTCGTAAAAAAAGTTTTACTACATAGCATCCTCTTGATAAACTTGGAACCTAGTTTCTGGATGTAATCAATGTACCTTCTTACTGTGCACCTTTTTCTTTCTCTTTCATGTGAACTGGAAGCTTTAGTGGGCAACTTAGAAGAGGGATGTAGAGGACATAACATTACAAAGTTTTCCTGTTTCAAGAAATTAGAAATGGAGTGATTAGCAGAAACAATATTAAAGGTGAAATTTTGAATTACAATAGAATTCTTGTGAAACTTACAATATCCCATTGACATTGTGGTATCAACTTTGCACAAGGAACATGAAAGCTCTTCCGGCAACTCTTCTCATAACAACCAAGAGCTGCTCCTTTGATCCCACAGCAAGAACAAGTTATTCTCTTACTTCTAGTTAATTCAGCTTCTAGATTAATTATGTCGTCACCTTCAAAATATGCATTGGGGGCCCTGCAATAGATATCAATTATTCACCATATCAACATAATTTGCAGTTATTAGAATATGACATCAGAAGTTTTAAAAATTGACTCAAGCCTATCAAAACGCATGCAGTCAGATACTTTATGTACTCATAAAAGAAAATTTTAGATTCATCTAACGGTCTACAAAAATCAAGAAGAAATCTTGGCAATGAAAAATAGATATTCATTTTAAATTTGTTAATACCTTAATAACCTTTTTCCTGGTTCAATATAGGCATGCAACGCACATATATATGTGTGTTTGTGCATAAGACTGATCTATCACAAATAAAGTAAGCACAAAATTTTTAAAAGAATTATTAAGGATTTTTTTTTACCACTCAGCACAGTTCCTGTGTGAATGTATGACCTTGGATCCTTCAGCGTGATCTGCAGCCACTGGCCTGCCATTGCAGTAGTGCACCATCTCTCCTGAAGCCTGTAAAGTTCGGTTAGCAAATACACTTCTTTTCAGCATCGGTATCATACTTTAATTTTAATTTAAGTGACTTGAAAAGAGGATGACAAAAGAATACCTCTGAGACTTCTGAAGAATGACAAAATGCACATTGAATTTTGTAGGCATTGATTTTACATTTATGCAAAACAGATCCATTTGACTGGGGAAGCTTCCCTACTGTTGATGAATCATTCAGAACTCTGGCACCAGAATTTGGTTGGACCATGTCTGAAGGGTGTGTAACTCGAGTTACCATCTCTGAAACATTGTCCTGAACTTGATTGTTATCAATCAGTTCATCTCCTGACTTACCATTGAAGGAAACTTTCTTACACCTTGATCTCTGATTTCCCTTTAAACTTTTAGAAGTTTTACTTTCTCTAACATGCTTGCTAATTCCCTCTCCAACATCTGAGGCATTCTTATCGTCAAGCTCATGTGTAGACGTTTGCGGCATCCTATCGTTATTTATTGGGTTAAGAATTACAGGCGCTTGAAGTCTGAAGTTTTCAGAATCCAGCTTTCTTTTATTGGACCCTTCAGGGTAATCTTTAGGCATCCTGGTATTGAACTTCTTACATTTCTTTCCACTATTCTTCGTGTTTAACTTTTGACCACCCCTAATTTTCTTACCTAATGAAGGCAAGTTGGCAATACTATTATTATTGCCCTGATGCATACTTTCTTTCCCAACAGAAAAGCTACGAATGTTTTCAGGTGTTGGCCCACAAGTACTGATATCAAAGTGAGCACCTGTACTCGTATTAATTTCTTCCAAAGGTAGACAGCTGTCATTTTTGTTATCTGCTTGCTCATCACCTAAATTTTCAGATCCTTCCTTTGGATCAACATGAATTTCTAGAGTTTCAGCTTTGGTTCGCTTGGCACACTTCTTTTGGTTTTGTTGTTTAGCTTTCCGACCTCTCTTGTTGGATTTCTTCTTCTTGATCCGATCATCAGCATGTTCAATTCCAGGAGAGGATAGATGGGGTAGTACTACATCCATGTTCCCTCCTTGGTCAGAGTTCATGTGTTCTTCATTTCCAGTATGAGGCTCTCCATTTTCTTTGAGCCCCTGCTTTGCAACTTGTGATTCCTGTCCATTTCCAGCAATTTTATCATACTGAGAAACATCTAATTCACTTCTTTTTATAGAATGCAAAATAACTTAAGCAAGATACATAACAGAAGAATATCATGTAGGAGATGGATTTTAGGTAACATTATAAGATTACCCATACCTTGATTGGGCTTGAACATAGTTCAGGAGAGCAAGCTCTTTGCGTCCAATCAAACATCTCGCTATCAAAAAAATCTGGAATATTGGATTCTCCATGCATTTCCCCCTAGCAAATATAGCTATACGTTACAAGTTGAATTGAAATGATAAAAAATCGTGATTTTGATATGTTAGGCTGTGAAAAGATTCTCTGGAATTTCAAACCAAATAGTTCTCTGGCTCATCACTTCATATCTAAGAAGTACTTTATCCAAGTCAACTTAGCAATTTATAAAAAGATTCATATTTGTATATCAAGCAGGTATATAGTTATCAAGTACTCACTGGAATCAATTTAGAGGGACTTTCATCTTCTGAGTCCTTCATATCACTGAAAGAGGGGACATTGGGGGTTGGTAAATCCATGGATAGGTTTTTATCACTTTGCTGGCTTAGTTGCTCTTCATCTTCTTCATCTCTCAACCAAAAGAATGGCATAAAAACAGAATCTCTCTTTTCATTTAGAGAAAGCTTCTTCGCAGTCCTAGTTGAACTGCTCTTGCATCTTTTGACAGAAGTTTCACCCAAACAACCTTCAACCTCACCTGTACGCATTGGAGTTTCTGAAAGAGGATACTGTGGAACCTGGACTCTTTTCTTGTTTGGAAAAGAAGGTTTGGCTGGGGTGCGTTTTTTTGTTTTTCTTGTCTTCTTTCCCTTGGATGATTTTTTATCATCCTCTCCATCCTGACAAATTCCATTAGTATCAACACCATAATTATGATCACCTTCAGGCTGCTGTTCACCATCTGAGACATGAGAAGTACAAATAAAAATTTAGACCATGAAATTGAATGCAACTAAAAATTACATATACATTCCCTGCACAAAATGAGTGCAGTATGCCAGATTTGAAACCAGTAGAAAATGAAGAATCCAAAAGGCACAATTATTTAACTATATTACAAGTAAATATCACAATCATTTACCTAGATCATATGAGAAATGTTCACTTAAAAATCAACTTTCTCTAATACCTTATAGGATGTTCAACATAAACACTTAAGCAGTGAGAAAAATGTGATCTAAAAATATTATACTCGGCAATAAAAACCAATTGCATATCGTGCGACGGCATTCATACCTGATAATTTAGTTGTTGGAACATTCTGAGTGACAAACATGTTGATCCCTGAAGCAATTTCCATGCTTTTGTATATATTCACCAGATTATCCATGTGCGGAGCAGGGCGAACCTCTTCAACAAAGTAAATGAGATAATTCAGTAATAACATAACAAAACTAAGACAAGTCATTCACATTTCTATATTTAATGTATTCTAAGCAAAACTTGTATTTGAGCACTTTAAATCCATTGGAGAAAAAAGCATCAATTACACACCTCTACGCTGAAATGGTACTTTACAGACTGGGCAATTGGAACCTGACTTCATTGATTTCATGATACATGAACTGAAAACAAGGCCCAAAAAAAAAAAAAAAAAAAAACTCAAGCAATTAGGGCTAAAAATGATAAATTGATCGAAAACCCCAATTTAATGAAACTTAAATAGGCTGATGAAGCTTACTTGCAGAATACATGATTGCATGTCAGAGAAACCGAGGAGCTCAGTAAACTCAGGCTGCAAAAAATCCAATAAAAAGGTTTAAAATCCATTAAAGCCCTAATGAGAATTATACAGATGCAGATACAGATACAGAGCCAAAGCAGAATCCGAAGAAAATTATTGATGCAGATGATTTCCTCAATGAACTCTTGTAAATTGAAAGCGTACCAGATGGGGCACTTGAGTTCTCTGCCCATCTTCTCCAGGTGAGTTGGATCTGCCATTGGGGCTCGACCTTGTCAAACGAGATAGATTTGAAAAATCTGGAAAGTATGAGAGTGAGAAGAGGTGAGCGATGGAAGGAAGATGAATTTTTGTAGAATGCGAAGAGGTTAGGGTTCTGGTGAAGAAGATGAGTGGAGAATATGGGAGCAGTGGCGCCATATCTCATTTCAAATTTCCTTTTCATGCTTTTTACGCGCCAATATTAGCCGCTGAATTTTTCACTATTCTTTACTTTTGATTTTATTATCTTTATTGGTTGAATTGTTTTGATTCATTTGGGTGACACATTTATTGGACTTATCAACTTAGCATTTAATTACAGTTCTATTTTGTTTGAGTTATTGTAAATTATTTTTTATTAATTAAACTCACTCAACTAGTTGTAGTCGATTTTCATGTGTCACGTCAACATTTGTTGACACTTCATCACGCCACATCAAATACAATATCCACGTAAGCATGCTGCATTAGACAAAACATTGTGTTTCATTTTTTTTTTACATCACATACAATCAAAATTGTGTTGTCACTGACAGCCTAAATGGTGTCGTTTTAGTTATGAATGACGAAAAATGAAACGATGTGATAATGTGGCATGCACACGTGGACTTCGTATTTAAAGTGGTGTGACGATGTGTCAATAAATGCTAAAGTGACACCTAAAAATCAGATACAACCAATTGGTGAATTTTATTAATAAAAAATTATTTATAAGAATTCAAACAAGGAAAAACTCTAATTGGTGGTTAAATCTGAAAAAAGTATGGATACAGAAGAGCCAAAATCACGTAACACGTTTAATATTAAATAATAAAAACATAAAATATGTGTCACATAAATTATCACTCTCATTTTATACTATTTATTTCTTTTGGGTAAAAGCTACTTTTGCTCCCAAAAAAAAGGCATTGAAAGAGGCCAAATTCTACCAACAAGTACTCTTGAATTTATAAAAAATAAAAGACATCTCTAAACGCAATCTTTTTGTAAGAAAATAAAAGAAATCTAGAAGGACAACCGTTATGAAGGAATAAAAAGTGATGGTTCACCCTCGAAACCAAATGATGTGGAAAACACATTTTTTTGCTTATAACTAAAGCAAAACATTCATTGGTTCAGTGCTGAGATACGATAGTGTTGGTTTAAAATGGTTTATTAATGTACAAACAGTGACTGATGTTCTTATTTTGCATCAAGGATTAATAATGAAAGTGACATCTGTTCTAATTAATCATAATTAATCAATAAAAAGTATAGAAATAATGATCCTGAAAGTACTATCAAACTCGACCTGGTATTTCTTGGTCTAAAAGAAGAAAAATAAAAAGATCAACTTTTTACAATATGATATAATCACTTTACATTATATATATTGATTATGGCCAATGTCAAAAATAAAACAAAACTATAATATGACATCAAATGGTGTACTTTTCTGTTCGCAACTTCGAACTCAAAACCATCAAGCACGCACGGATCATTATAGACCTGGATATTAAAGCTCCCCGTTTGAGAAGTTACTGAGCGAGGTGCAAGAAAATTCCAACAAACAAAACTTGGATTTGGCGGGTTCAGAACAAAATACTAGTGGGTGCACTAGAAGAATATAATATTGGAATAATTACATATGACTATTCAGTATTTGTCACATTTTGCAATGAATGATATATATAAATTTTTGTAACTTTAGACTATTCTGAACCATTGTCCACTTCTTCCATCAGTTAATTGTGACGAAATTTTTCAAAATTGCAAAATGTAGAGTTCAAGTCCTAAACTTTTGTTATCGTCTTATTTAAAGTGATTAATTAAGAGATTTAATATTTGACTTGTTACTGTTATTTTTATTTATTAATTTTTTTCTATTTGGTATTATTATTTTATTTTTCTTACCTCTTCCTCATTTTGAGTTTGGTTCGTCATTGCAGGCTAGGACAAGGCCACCTCCACCCTTGGAATCTAGGTAGTCGAGTTCTGGCAAGATCTTTATAGCTGTCACAACTATATTTTAATTATGTTTTCTTTATATTTTATATAGAAAGTATACTAGTTAATTGCAATATCACTGAAAATTTTAACCGCATTTTCTCGTCAAAAATTTTTCTTTGAGTCACCGTCGATTTTTTTATTTTATGGATCGACGGTAGCTCAATTCTTTTTTTTCGCATTATTACGTATTGAATAAACATATATTAACTTAACATATCTAACTTGTTTAATTTTATTATTCCACTGGTTTCATTGTCACTATTGATCCATCTTATATTGTCATCTCCGATAATATCTTTACAATGTGAAAAATAATTTTTATCATATTATTATGTTTTAAATCTTATTTCAATAGCTTTGTTATTTGTATAGTTTGGTTCTATAATGGTCTGTATTTTTCTATTGAAAATTTTGTTTTGTCTTCTCTTGTTGGAAGTTGTTTTCTTTTTCGTTATGAGTTAAACAGTTTTGTTTGGTATTGACGGGAGACATTTTTATCGGCAAAAAATCAAGGATCGATGTTGATCATTATCATTGAAACTAATGTTATGCACGTCGCTGCTAAACTTATTGCCCGAGAAGAAGAAACTAAGATTTTTCGGGTCGGTAATTATTGTTAATTTCAATTCAACTCAATTCTTCGATATAATGAAATTTGTGTTTGTTAAACAGCATACGAACGAATCGACCAATGCAATTATTAGAAGTAAATATGGGTTAGTATGTAGCTTTAAAATATCATGGGGCTTAGTTGGGTAGTTGTGCTAGGTGTAAATATGGTTGAGTACCTACTATTAAATTAGTTAACTCTTAATTAAAGCTGTGGGGTCCGAATTGAATATTTTTTTTCTGTATACTTGCGCACATATAGCTTTGTCCTCTATTTCTATCTCTCTATCATATGATTATAATATATAAGGTAACCTGAATAGCAATTACACAAATATTATTCACTATCAAAACTGTACTTAATTATTATTTTACAACCTTTAAAATGTTGCAAAATTCACTTCTGGGATCGGTGATTAAATTTGTTAAGAAATGGTTCTCCATAGTGGTTACACCAAGTTAATGTAGCTGCTCTATATATTTTTTTTGTTTAACTATTAGTACTGTAGATAATTGTAATTAATTGATAGTAGGATTTCTTAGGTGGGTCAATAAAAAAAAATGCAGTGCAATCCTTGTTTAATCATTTGACCCTTTATTCAAATATTTTACTATTTTTGTTTCATACTCTACCATATATTATTTTTCCACTCATCTGAACTAAAACTCAAACATAGTAAAGAAATATTGTTGATTTCGCTTTATATTTTTGAAAAATTATTTCTATTGCCATAATTGTTTTCCAAAACTATCAAATACAACAATCGTTTGTCTAAGGTTTTAAGCAAAATCAATTATCTGAGTTTTAGTTCAAATAAGATGAACTTAAATAAAAACGAACGGTGGAGAAAATAATAGAAATGAACAGTAAAGAAAATAATAATACTAAATAAGATTTAAATAAAGGGTAAAACAAGTATTTGTAAATATAGGGGTCATGTGCTTGTCACATGATGAAAGAAAGACTAATTTTGACTTATAACAGACTACTACAAGTTTGAGCAAAAAGTTTATGGTAGCTTTTTGTCGTGGGTAAAAAGTGTATGGTCGAAGAATGACGTAAGAAATTAATTATGAATGTGATGACAAATAAGAAAAACATAAATTAAACCAACAAATGGTAATGCGACACGTGGCACCCAACAACAACGCAACCCTTTTCCCTAGTTAAAGGCCAAACAATCAACCACAATGGACTTTCGAGAGTCTCAAAGACCCCAAGGTTTCTTCGGATACCTCATCACACTCTCGAAGACTTTCTCCAACATTACACCCCCACAGACTTGCTCATGTATTGCCTCCCAGCTGACTTACTCACACATCGCATCCCCACGTACTTACTCTCGAACCTCCACACACTTGCTCCCTGATCGCGTCCCCACAAACTTACTCCTAAATCACTCCCGTGCGGAGTTGTTGGTCATGACTGCGGAAGTTCCATGCCCCTCGAAAATCTCATGCCCGTAGTTACCTCATACTCGTATAAGTCTCACAGCAGCGAACATCCCCTACCCATGGAAGCCTCATGCTAGTGGTTACTTCATAGTCGCAGAAATCTTGTAATCGCGAAAGTCTCATACTCGTGGCTATTGAATGTGTGCTTCCGCAAAAGAATACCTATAGGTAGAAATGAGGGAAAAAATGTTTACGGTATAAAAGGGAAAAACAGAGCATTCAATTACCAAAAGAAGAAAATAAAGCTCTCTGAATTAGAAGGGTGAAAATGGAGCCTTAAATCATCAAAAGTTTAAAATGAAGCCTCTAATCTGAAAGGGAGAAAATGGATCCTTCGGTCACCAAAGAACGAAAACAATGCATTTTGGGCTTGGAAGAGATAAACGAAGCCCTTCGAGTTTGGAGGAAGAAAAAATAAGGCAATCCACATAAACTTTCCCATGGGATTGAGCAAGTCCCGACGGGGAGCAGCCGAGAGCGAAGTCAATACACCCATATGACCGATTTCGTCGTGAAAAATAGCAATCCATGAGAATGTTAACCTCTCTCTTAGGGCTGTCTTCGTTACAATGAGGATCCTTTGACGCGATGCCCAAGCTTTTAGTTTTCATCATGGAAAAGCACAATGATCCTACTTCTCCTTGAATTGGTTCCTTCGCACTTAATTAGAACCGAAACCTCGAGAAAAGCCACAAAACTTATACAATATAATGAGTGCCCATATTGCTTTCTCAAATTACTCCCAAGCGCCCACCTCATTGAGACCTAAAATAGCTCCCCATTTCACCGTGACCCAAAACGGCTCGCCGCTTCACTAGGACTCCATCAAGGACTTCAGTCTCAATGAATCACCTCCAAGGTTTCCTCTTCACTAGGCCACCACCACAAAGTCTTGTTTAGTCCAAACATTAAGACTTTTCCTTAGCGGTAAAGGTTCTTAAAGGCTACATTCTCTTGTAATGCTCGAAGGGTTTGGTGAGGTTTGAAGCTCATTCATGCTCAAAGTCAGCATGCTCAAATAACTAGTTATTCAACACTCAAAGCATACACTTCTCCTCCAACGACCAACCATACGATGAAACATGACGATCTTGGTTGTAAGTATAAATACAACTTTTTTGGTAAGAGGAATGAGATTCCATAATTTACAAGATACATTCTCTCTCTACTTTCTCTTTCTAGAAATACTCATTACAGTCCTCCCAATTTATGTGTTAGTTAGATTTCTCTAGTTGAGATTCTTATTTTCACACTAGAAGCGGTTTCTCAAAAACACACTCGGTTCTCCATTAACCGTGTGTTTGAAATGACTAAAAAGTACAAAGCAACAGTAAAAGAGTCACCATAAATCATTTTAATTATATATATTTATTATTAATGACATTTTCAAATCAAATTTTATGTTTAGCTTGTTGGTTAGAGAACTGTAATATAAATCTTGACATATTGGGTTGAATTTATAAATTCAACTCATGGTCGACCGTAATCTAAAACGGCCGTCCATTTACAAATAAAATTAAAGAAAATAATTAACTTCAACAAATGGTAGACTGTTGTCTACAACAGTCGTCTTTGGGTAAATAAATTACAACATACGGTTGACTGTTGTCTAAAACGTTCGACTTTGGGTGATTAAATTACAACCTATAGTTTTTTTTTTGATCAGCAATAGGTACCGGTATTATATAAAATTTCTGAGACAGAAATAAAATATACAGTACATACTCGAAATGGAGACACAAAGTCACCATATACACGAATGGAGACACAAAATCACC
>JAYMSZ010001311.1:0-14759 GCA_036897665.1 Pelargonium citronellum | reverse complement strand
ATACTTACAATATATTCTAAATAAGCTAGATTGAAATTTAAGGGAGATAAAATAGAAGTTGTTAATGGTATATATAACTGTTATCATTTTTTAACATGTAACTCTTTATAAAATAAAAAACATTAAGAGTAATAAATAATGGACAATTTTGTCAAATTTATGAAGTGTCGAGATAATGGTGTGGAAGAAGTGTTTTGGGTGTGGAAATAGCATTTCCCAATATCTAGACTAATTGGATATTTTAGAGTGTTATTCACTTCACTGGATGCCTGCCTCTTAAAGACTCGGCCTAGTTGTTTAAGTATGTTTAGTAACCCGATCGAGTCGTATATGTCAACTTGTCAACTCAAACCGAGCCAACGAGCAAACTCACATATAACTCGAAGAGCACCGAGCTTTTAACATTTCGTATGCACCAATCCTAATCTAAGCCTCCAAACTACGTTCGTGAGCTCCTCGCTTCATAGTTGATCCTGTGTCTATACTCTACCTTGTTTCAAGTATTGTTGTTAAAATCGGACCACCCAGGTCACCGAGTCAAGGAACCATTGACTAATTCTGATCAAAGTACGCCTAATTGTTAACCTTGTTGATCCTCGTACTATGCTATGTTACCACCTACGTGTGAAGTCTTGAACACCCCAGAACAACCACTTAAACTTTTCTTTGTGACTCCTCCGAAAAAAAATACTACCTCAAAGTGCCTTGGATAGTGACATCATTGCCATCTTATTTGAGGCCCAAAGTCATGGGTTCACAAAGACCATCCCACGGGTGACCCGCCCACCCAACCAAATAAAATCGTAAGAGACATCATTAGGTATGGACCACTTGACTAATTCATTTCGCCAAAGTTAAATTATCCATTTTTACTTTTTTAGCCCTTGAATAATTTTGAATGACTCTTACTCTTATAATTCGTATTTTGTTAAATTTCATTAATACAAAAACACAAATTCAATCAAATTTTAATTATGTTTGGTCCATATGGGTGGATACACATAACCGTATCAAACCGCCCTAACCCGCTATTCACAAACTGTTTAAAAACACACAACTCATAAGTCATAAATAATCCACGAGGGTGCAATACTCAAACTCTCAAGGAACGGGTTGAGTTGTCCACCTCCATAAACGGGCGATAACCCGCCCAAAGAACGCTCCTAATCTATTTAGGCTGTCCGAGTCAACACGTCACTCAAGAGTGGTGCACTCTTTCGCGCCAATTTTCTTACTGACGCTTCCCCTAAGCTCACTCTGAGAAACCCTAGCTTTCAATCTCCCAATTCCATGTCCATAGATCAAACTCTTTTCGCGATTCACTGGTATCTATAGACCAAATTGCGAAGGACACGAACAATTCCACCATGGAGGCGCCTCGCGTGAAGCGCCGGAAACTAGTCAGGTCAGTGCTCTTATGCATTCTTCTAACCGGAGAGCTGTGCTTTAGATCTAGCGTACACTTCTTGCTCTTGATTTCTTTGCTAGTTTTGTTGGCTATTCATTTGTTTTTTATGTTTGGAATCGGGGTTTCATCTTTGCATTTATTAGTTCTTCTATATATGTTTGGTTGCTGAGGAGTTGCAGGGACGAAGCAAGAAAATCGACATGTTTATTCCTATGTAATGTCAGTGGGGACACAAGGAAACTGAAAAATCTACCATTTTTGTGCTTTAAAGACCTGGATTTTTTTTTTTTTTTTTTTTTTTTTTTTTACTTAAAATGTGGAATTATGTTTTGAGAATCAGAATTTTAGGTCAAGAGGTTGTTGTCTTAAAATTATCCACTAATAAGATTTAAACACCTCGTTAGAATAACTCATATCCGAAATTTAGTGATGTTGGTATGAGTGAAATTTAATGATTTGTCATGTTATAATTGAGTTGGCTTGACCTAAGCCACAAAAAAAAAAAAAAGTATATAGGCTTAGATTCTTTACTATGCTTATAATTTCTGTGCTATTACCATTGCTATAACCTTCAATGCTTATTTATTCTGTGTTTGTGGCAGAGAATGTTAAACTCATAAAATGAAATAAAAAAATTGGATGATTTGTTCTTTTAGGCTGGTTTCTTAGACCTAATCTTTATTTTGTTTGCATTGAATTTTGTTTTTATCACATTTCATTGTTTCCGTTGTTGTTACCATTTGGATGCAACATGTGAGCATAATGCTTGAAAAATTGTTCCTTTTGTTACGTGCGTTCTGTATTTTCAACTACTAATTCATAGTTCAATGTCTTACAAAAACTTCATTCGGTATGCACTAGGCATTCTTTCATTTTTGTTGCCTTATAATCATTACTTGACAAAGCGGTAGAAGTTTGTATTTCTCCGCCCTCTTTAATTTGCTTCTAATTAAAAGCTGGATAAGGGTAAAAACATTGAGATATTTAACTTGGCTTTATTTTGAAAACTGAGGTATTCAAAGGTTTCTATAAGTCTGTTTTATGTAAATACAAAACCTAGTTGATCTACCTATAATACATTTGAAAGTGAGATGGCATGTTGTTGAAGGTAATTCTTGATTATCTCTTGCAGAGGGGATGATGATTATATGCCTGGTAATATAACCAAGATTGAGCTCCACAACTTTATGACATTCGAGCACGTGGAATCAACTCCAGGGTCACGCCTGAACCTTGTAATTGGGCCTAATGGGTCCGGTAAGAGCTCCATTGTATGCGCCATTGCACTTGGTCTTGGCGGCGAGCCTCAGGTTAGTCTAGTTTCGTTGATAATCACAATAATTATGGCCATTTCAATTATGTAAAGGTGAGTGCTGTGTTCTGTGCAGCTACTTGGGAGAGCTTCTAGTATTGGAGCATATGTAAAGCGTGGAGAGGAGTCCGGTTATATTAAAATATCCTTGAGAGGGGACAGTAAGGATGACCAGATTACCATCACACGTAAAATTGATACACGTAACAGGTCTGAATGGTTGTTAAAGGGTGAGATACTTGATAAATCTTGGTTAGATTGAATGAGTGCAAAATCAACTAAGAAATAAAATTACAGTAATTGAGATATCCTAGAAATTGAGTCCTACATATTATTATTTTCCTATAAAAAAATCTCATGAAGAAGGATCTTATGAATCTCAATTGAGTCCTTTGATTTCACTGAAATAATGATGTTGCTGTGGCTGTTGGTTGGCAGTCGATTTTATTCTTCTTTCATTTTCTAATAATACTCTTTTGTTATTGCTCTCAATTGACAATTTTGTGTCTTTGTTTTTCTGTAAACATCTTTTCAGTTGATGTGCCATTTAACTATAATTTATATATGATATGTTCATTTCAGGCAAAGTTGCGGCCAAAAAAGATGTAATAGAAATCATTCAAAAGTTCAACATCCAGGTCAACAATTTGACTCAAGTGAGTTAATGTTATACCTGAAAACTGACAATTGGATTTTTTTTGCATGCATTCTTGTTATCTTCTACTTGCAGGTGTGATTCTTGGTATGTGTATACATTTATTTTACAGGGTCCATGGCAATGGTGTAGTTTACGAAATGCCAGTTCAGTCTAGTAGACTGCAAGATGTAAACTGCCAAATTATAGGTTTGTTTTGGCTATATGAAAAAACGAAAGAAAGAACATTTTGAAGATGTTTTGAAATTTTAAGACTAGAAAGATGCCCTTTATCCAAATGCTGGAGATGACATATCCAGCATGGCTTTTGTGTCATGCTTGCATCATTTCCTTTGGGTTACCAGAGGTCCAGTCCAGTCTGGTTGTAACTTGCTAATTTAATCAAACAGGTGCTATTTTTAGCCAGCATTGAAGTATATTTGGTTTCATTTTAGTGTAGTAACTCTTGCCGCATTGTTTAAAAGCTGTAGAGAATACTGGTGAGCTATAAGTCTGTTAGACATATTTTTAGTATTATGAGCTAAGGATGGCTAGGAATACTACGTTCTTCATGATGTATTTCCAGCTACCTATTGATTTATATGAATTTTTGTAAATACACGTACTGAAGTATACTGCATGTTGTATGGGTCTGAAAGGCTGGCTTTTTGGGACTAATTATGATTTTCATTTTTTTATCGTTGGCATTTATTTATTTATGTATTTATTTTGGGGTGGGAGGTAGTTTCTACCACAAGACAGGGTTTGTGAGTTTGCCAAGTTAACTCCAGTTCAACTTTTGGAAGAAACTGAGAAGGCTGTTGGAGACCCTCAACTGCCATTGCAACATCAGGCTCTTGTTGAAAAAAGTAGTGAACTGAAAAGGATTAGGACAGTAAGTTAAACCTAATATTTTCCTTTAACTGTGTCAATTAGTTTTCAAAGCTTTATACTACCGTTTTAGGAACTTTGCTTTCTCTGGTTTAGGCAGTTGAGCAGAAGGGTCAGTCTTTGAATCAAATGAAGGCACTCAATGCCGAGCTTGAGAAAGATGTCGAGCGACTCAGACAACGAGAAGAATATCTTGCTAAGGTTTGTATATTAGTTTAACTTCATGACTATTTTATCATTCATCATGACTAATTATATGTCTATATAATGTAATTTCTAGGTTGAATCCATGAAGAAGAAATTGCCTTGGCTGAAGTATGATTTAAAGAAAGCTAAATATATGGAAGCCCAAGAGCGGCAGCGAGATGCTAAGAAGAAATTAGATGAAGCTGCCAAAACTTTAAATAGTCTTAGAGAACCTATCGAGTATGCATCTAATATTTTGCCTTTTCATCCTCTTAATTATATTGGCCATAGAACTAAGATTTTCATGTGTCTATGTTAGGCAGGTTGTATTGTAGTAGATTATTAGTTTCAGCACTGCATCTGTGAATCAAATTTCTGGTAATATTTAATTTTGTCATTGTTTGCATCTTGTATGCAACCTGTCCAATGGGAATATTTTGCTTCAAAGATTGGGGATTGCCACATCCACAAGTTTAGTTTGTTTCAACAAAAGAAAACTGGTTTCAAGTATTGTATGGCTACTTTGCAATGTATTATACTATTATTCTTCGTGCATGCACGGGTATGCAAGGGAACTGTAATCTCATTGCAGTGTTAAGAAAATATGGTTTTAGAAAGTTGTCTGGTTTGGTTGTGGGTAACAGTTAGCAACTTATACCAAGTTTAGATGGTGTCTGTTGTATTAGTATATGCTCTGAATTTTCAAGGGGTTCTCTTGGGCTAATTACCATTGTAACATTGGTTGCAGGAAACAAAAGCAGGAGAAAACAGTGCTGGA
The DNA here is from genome assembly GCA_036897665.1 of Pelargonium citronellum. Lineage (NCBI taxonomy): Eukaryota > Viridiplantae > Streptophyta > Magnoliopsida > Geraniales > Geraniaceae > Pelargonium > Pelargonium citronellum. Next base: position 9,550 of record JAYMSZ010001311.1, on the reverse strand, counting down.
TGCTAAATGTAAAAAACTCAGTGGTATCATCAATGACAATGCCAAGAAGCGCATGGAACTTCTTGAGAATGAAAATATTTTGGTATATTGAGCTTTTTGAGTGTTTGTCTTGTTGTGCATTTGGTTTTCCATTACACACAAATGGTTGAATTTGTTCTGCTGCTTTTCAATGCTGAGTACGTGCGTATAGGGGGTGCAAGTACGAGAAAAGTACAAAGAAATGAGTGAATTAAGGAGGCAAGAGGAATCTCGCCAACAAAGAATCTTAAAGGCTAAGGAAGATCTTGTTGCTGCAGAACTGGACTTAGAAAACCTACCTCCTTATGAACCTCCCAAGGAAGAGATTGTAAGTTGTTTTCTGCTTAAATTGTTAATTTCTTCCAGTTGTGGTCTGTGTTCAGATAGTAACATTGTGCCTTCAGAAAATATGGTTCCAATTTCCGAACTTGTTCTTGTGATTGCTAGGGCACTTATCCATTTGACACTTAGGCAGCTCAGGCAATAGGATGGCGTTCACATTCAACACTCAACAAAGTGTTGTTAAGATGTCATGCATTCTTGTCATTAATCATAACAATTCATGATTTTGTTGCTATCTTTGTCACTCTTTTGCACACAAACAATCACAATAATGTTCATGCACTATGAAGCATCAACTTGGGCACGAACAAGAACACAAACAGGAGACATGATATGAACCATTATTCTCATTTAAAAAAAAAAGTGAACAAAACAAAACATAGGACATGAGATGTCAAGATGCTTAATTTTTTTAATTAAAAATATTTATGTTATGTACTAAGTCATCAGTCACTACGCGTCATTAACAATACAGGTTCAAATTAAACAAACAAGCTAACTCATTGAAATCTTATTTATTTTAAATGATAAAATAGGATTAAGTGTCCGTGTTTGATGGACGATGAATCATTGCTTCATAGTCACTCATACTGCTGTGTTATCTCTGTCTAGTTTTTTTTTGTCTGTTAAAGCATGATGATATTGCCTGTGCCTGCTATCATAGCTATTAAGCCTTTTCTCTTTCTTTATCTATGAACATTATATTGATTTTCTATATGTTATAATATCTTTTGACATTGTTGTTAATCTCATCCTCTTTGATGTGTTCTTTCCAGGAATTATTGGGTACTCAGATTCTGGAGGTAGAAGCTGCTGCAAATCAAAAAAGGTTTTTGAAGTCTGAGAAGGAGAAACTTTTAGCTCAAAAAAAAGGAGCTCTAAGACAATGCCTAGACAGGTTAAGTTTGAATTATGATCAAGATGCTGCCTACTGTATTGTTTCAGATATGAATATATGGTGATTTTGAGCCATTATATTTGATATGTCCACTGTAGGTTGAAAGATATGGAGAATACAAATACTAAACTTCTACAGGCATTGCGCAATTCTGGGGCTGAAAGGATCTTTGAGGCGTATCGTATGGTACAAGAACATCGTCATGAGTTCAATAAGGAGGTGTATGGTCCAGTTCTGCTTGAGGTACGTATATTAGAATTGATACTATTTTAATCAGTTATATTTATTCCACTTTATTTCAACTTTTATGGATGTGCAAACCCAGGTTAAGGTCTCTGATAAACTTCATGCAGACTATTTAGAAGGTCATATTCCATATTACATCTGGAAGGTATTTTCTATATATTGTTTTCTTTAGTTTTTCCGAGTCAGTTGGACTGCATTCTGGAACATCGTTGCTATCTTTGGTTTTGCATATACTTGTTTGGTTTGTATATAGGCTTATGTAGTTATGCACCATAACAATTTAAAGGCTTTAGCTATTTTAGAAGGACAGAGGAGGAAATGGGAGAAGAAATTCTGTAGAATGTTAGGAGTGACATTAGAAAGTTGACAATTAACAAAACCTGAAAAAGCATTGGGTCCATATTTGTAGGATAACTCTATACCAATATGCTACTCTAGAAGTAATATCTATCTTCAGCATATGTACTCAACAAATTTATGGATAGTGACATTCTATATATTTTGTTGCTGATTATATTTTTACTTGAGTTGCAGTCCTTCATCACTCAAGATTCTCGTGATCGCGACCTTTTGGTCAGAAACTTAAAGGCATATGATGTTCCGATTTTAAATTATTCGGGTAATGTGGATCAACACCATAGGGAGCCCTTTCAAGTTTCTGAGGAGGTATATCTCATGTTATTCGTAATTGGATCTCGTATTTGAACTTTTTTTGTGGTGGAGCTACACTGAGTGTACTTTGAGATAGCATGTCTCTGTTGACCTTTTACTTTCCGATAAACCCTTATGTTTTGTACTTATATAGAGCAGATTTTTTTTTTAAAACTATTGATTATTGATGACCTTTTGATGTTTAAAAGATAAAAATATCCTTATAGTCTTATAGATAATTAGATATTTCAAATTTGGATTGTGTCCACAAATATCCCTCAGATTTTCTTAGATCAACTTGTCTAATATGGTAAGTAAGATGATTACTTCTTTCATGCTTTAACTTCCAGCGGGTAAAGTACACACCCTTCCCAAACCCAACAGACACATTCCCTTGATACAGAATTTAACAGTGCCAACTTTTTTACTTCCAAACTATATTTTTCCTTAATGCATGCTTACACTGAACAATTATATACAACTCTACTTCTCTTGCTGTGTCTTTTCTTCTTATTTTACAAAATTGTGTATGCATTAAATTGACTTGGACTCATCTTAATTATTTAATTCAACAGATGCGTGTCATTGGCATCTATTCAAGGCTTGACCAAGTTTTCGATGCTCCAAATGCTGTGAAGGAGGTTTTAACTAGCCAGTTTGGTTTGGATCATTCAGTATGCTTCCTTAGCTTCTTGTTCTGATTTATATTATTCCATTAGTTTGTCTAATATTTGGCAACTGCATGAGCTTTGGAAGTTAGATGACGTGGTCCTTGAAATTTTTTGGCCTTTACAACCTCCTATTTTTAATTCATATATACTTCATTTCAGTATATTGGATCAAAGGAAACTGATCGGAAAGCTGATGAGGTTTCAAGACTCGGAATTTCAGATTGTTGGACACCAGAAAATCACTATCGATGGTCTACCTCTAGATATGGTGGTCATATTTCAGCAAGTGTGGAAGCGGTGGATCGTTCGCGTCTTATATCTTATAGTATGTTTATTCAAACTCTTATGCACACCAGCATGCATCTCAGAACCGTGTTATAACTGAAATGGCCACATTGATTTTTCACTTCTTAGGTTCGGATGTTGGGGAAATTGAAAAACTGAGGTCCTGGAAAATGGAGCTTGAAGAAACTGTTACTGGTTTAGAAGATAATTTCAGACTGCTTCAAATTGAGCAAAGACAATTAGAAGATGAAGCAGCTAAACTGCATAAACAACGGGTATGCTGGAATGATTGCATTGTGTTCTTACCTTATCCACTTATCTTTACATAGGCCTATCTTATTAGATAGTTTGAATTCCCTGTGACAAGTGGGAAAGTAAGCATCCTTTTATTACGTAAATAATATATTAACCAATATTGATAGCATTCATACATAGTTGTACAACTTAACTCCATATAACATTGAATTCTGAATTATATGTATATGTTTTTACTACTCCTACAAAAGTCATTCACATTATATTTTTAGGAAGAGGTTATCGCCAAGGGACTCTTTGAGAAAAGAAAACGACGGGAAATGGAAAATCGTGTTGGTATGTATTAGTATAGCATATTTCTTACAGAAAGTCATTTAGTTCATCCTCTTCTTGCTGAAGAATAGATATTTTGGGGTATTTTCAGATCAAAAGAGAAGGAAATTGGAGTCTATTAACCAGCAGGATGACCTGGATACGGCTATGGCAAAGCTCATTGACCAAGTTGCGAAACTTAACAGTGATCGGTTTAATTGTGCAATGAGAATTAAGGTGAAGTTGCTTTCGGGCTAATTCTCTCTTCATCCTTTTCTTTTCCTTTATTTTCATTTTCTTGTGGATTTCCGATTGCTCGTGTTTTTATGTTAGAAAGTAAATCACTTCTCTTTTTTTCCGCTTTTCTTTTTGACAGAAATTACTTGTTGAGGTTGTTGCATATAAGCGGAGTTTTGCTGAAATACAGATGGCCTCTATTGAATTTGATGCGAAGGTATTTTTAGTTCCAAAACTTTGTTGTGCCCAATCTTCCACTACATTGAACTTGTTCTTCCATATTTTTTATTATGTAACCTCTGAAATCTGTGGTGTTTAGATGTTTGTGTACTCTCCGTTTTCTCCCTCAAGATTATTCATTTAATGATAACAGGTCATGAGTGAGCAAACATCGTTCTACTTCATTAAATGAAATTAGAAAGTTTAATTGAAGATAAACTTCTCTTCACATTGGGGGGTGGGGTTTTTCAAGGATAGAATTTGTTGGTTCATTTCTTTTGTTTTTTGTACATCATGAAAGCTGTTGCTTATTGAAAGAAATTTTATCAAACTTGCATTGAAGATTTTTGATATTTCAGGGGACCACTGCCGGCGATTCTCTTAAATGAATGTATTATGATTCATCCATTTTGTGCATTCGTTCCAATTTTTATTTTTGTGGTAGGACAGTGTAATATATTTGTTGCACTATTCTCTTCTAATTTCTGACGTTTTTTTTTGCTTGGACAATGCCCTAGATTGGAGAATTGGAAGCTGATCTCAAACAGCATAAAAAAATGGCTGAGGAAGCATCACAGAAGTTAGGCATTTGTAAGTTATCAGTTATTTTTTGTTTTATAACACAATACTTTACTAGTAGTTTGTCCAAACTATGTTGATATTGGGAAGAACTAAATGGTGTTTGTAAATTAAGTTTCTTCAATTTGGTTCCACAATGAGCAAATATGACTGGAGCTTGTTGCTCATCACGGTGGTAATTATAAAAATGTTCATCTTGGTTGTTTTATGGATTCACTGAAATCTGAAGTTCTTCAGTTTAAGATGTTAAGTTGAGTTGGTATCTTTATCATCATTATGGCATATTTAAAATGTCACGTGGTTGGTTAGTGAAGTTGTAGTTCTATTGGATGTCTGTGAAACAAAGATGACAAGGTGATGTGCCTTTTTTATGTGATCAACTCTCAGAAGCAATTTATCTTGTCTTGTCCATGTAATTGGATCTAGAGCTACAAATCCTTCACATTTGGAACATAGTATAGATGAACACAAACGTTAAGTGAAAATCAATGTGTGTACACTGGAATTCACTTTAGGCGCGAGGGTATGAATCTCTTTCGAGCACTGCAAAAAAATGAAGAGAGAATATAGAGATAGTACAATCGAAAATCTAACCCTTTCTCCAGTGCAGAAAGGTGTTTAAAAATTCCAGTGAGGGATTGCTCTTGCATATTTGTAAATCTCATGATCACAAATAGGCTGTCAGGTGAAATTGCTCATATAGGTTGCAGGTCTATCATGAAGAGTTAGAAACCCTCAGTATAATATCTTTATAATCCTAATTTCTAACTGTGTTTTTCTTCTTATCAGGTCAAACAGAGGTAGAGAATTGCCGACAGCAACTAGCATCTGCAAAGAGGTATGCAGAATCAGTTGCTGTCATCACTCCAGAACTTGAAAAGGCTTTCATTGAGGTTTGTTGCTGTTCTGTGCATATTTTGAACCTGGAAAATTTATTTATTTGCAGTATTTGATTATTTCCAAATGCAAAGTTTGTGGTTTGGGTACACAAATATGTTTGAACCATACTGGACTTTAAAGAATATATTAGGGGAGGCTATAAAAGGATAAACCAAAAGCGCAAATTACAAGATAGATTGGTTGTAACTTGTAACTACTAACTGTTTTTTTTTTTCAATCCAGTGTCAGGCATCATAATCTGCTATAAGAGATTGGTATTGGACTCCATAGTTTATGAGGCATTTCATGTATCGTCATAGTAAAATAGTTTAATTTGTGATGTCATTGTGGTATATGTTGGTTAGTAGAAGCTGTACAGCTTATTGGCTGAGTCATGTTGTGTTCTAAACTTGCAATGTTCCTGCAACTACAAAGATACCTAATCAATCTAAGTACTTACAGATCTATTGAACAGGCCCTGACTAGTTTTGTTTTCTCATGCCTAGGGGATTTGGTTGAGATAGGTTCACCATTGAGATTACTGTAGATGTGATTTTACGGACGCATTCATGTTATAAAATCTATGTTTCATAAGGCAATATTATTTCACAAGGGAACAAGATATTGCAGCCTGGAGCCCTGGAATTATGCCTTTGAACTTTTGGTCACAATATTCACAATTTTTGAGGGAGTTAGAGGTGCCAATTTAGTGAGCTACTGTTGCAGGGCAATTGGTGATGAATTAATTACCTTTATGGCTCTGTTCTGTCTTTCCATTTTGATATGATTGTTGTGTTTTCACACTAACCACGTGTTGCTCATGTCGTAGAATATATATCTCAATGACTATCTGGAGTTTTGCATGGAATGCTAATGGGGTTACTGCTATTTTATCCGTAGAGTTACTTCCTATTTTTTAATGTTGCGTTATCAATTTCTCACTTTCCGAAAGCACTAATTTCCTTGTTTCTTCATATTTTTCTTCACTTTACTGAAAGACATTGTATCGTGTTCTCCATGCGTACTTGCAGATGCCTGAAACAATTGAGGAATTGGAAGCTGCCATTCAAGATAATATTTCCGAGGCAAACTCCATTCTATTGTTGAACCAGAATGTTTTAGAAGAATATGAGCACCGTCGGCGTCAGGTAATCTTCTGCAATCTTTCACATTTTTCTTCTGTTTTCCTTTTTTTTTCTTTTTCTAAGCACTGCTATTACAATACAGATAGAAGACATTAGTATAAAGCTGGAAGCAGATGAAAAGCAGCTGGAAAGATACTTGGGTGAAATAGATGCCTTGAAGGTGAGTTATTGTAGCTGCTTTTTTCCACACATAGGACATAGCTAGAGTTGCATTAAGCTACTATTCTTCAAAATAAGAGGCTTGTTCTTTTATTGAAGTCAATATAAATTGTAGATGCAGTTGATAAGATTACTCTTGTAATAATCTAATAATAAATGTAAAGGCTTCTGTTGAGCCTTTGTGCAGGTGGCTGCTAAGTCACTCTTATTTTGGTCCTGGGATTGAATCATGTGGACTCCCAACCTAAAAGAAAGAAATAGTAGAGGTTAAATGAGCCAGTGCAAGCAACCATATTTCATTGCTGATTATGAAAAGATACATTTTGATCTCTTTTCATCCTTATCCTCTTCCCAACTCACAGAAGCCGCCACATTACATTAAGGCGGTGTTTGGATTGAAAATTTTGTTCAGAAATGAGAATAACAATTGAAATGGGAATGAGATTCCCATTTTTCCTGTTTGAATTTGGACTTATTGGTCACGTGAATGGCTTTGGAACGGGAGTCTCATTCTCATCCCATTCCAAAAAATTATCCAAACATTACCTATATCCACAAGTCGTTTTGGATCTTTTCTATTTATCCTTTTCTCCTATTGGAATGTTCAATTTTTTTCTCATTAAATTGTCTCTATTAGCCATGAATCTAATTTGTGATGATGTATTAGTCGGAGAGATAATAGATGAAATAATAATGTGCCAATGTAGTTTGCCTTCCCTACCATTAATTTGACTGGGTTTGTCCTTAAGATGGTCAATATGGGTAAGTTTAACCCCATAGAGACGGACTTGAAGTTAAATGATATAAAAATTTCTTGTATTTCTGTTGTGATTTTTATCTCTTTGTATTGCCCTTGAACATGTGTTTTTGTCTTATTTTGTCAATATGTTATATGATTGATATGTGTTAGTTTCAGTTTAAATTTTTTTCTTCATAATGCAGCTGTTATGACTTTTTACTCCCCCGCAGGAAAATTGGCTTCCAACACTAAGAAACCTTGTTGCCCGGATTAACGATACTTTCAGTCATAATTTCCAAGAGATGGCTGTTGCAGGAGAAGTTTCATTGGGTATTAATTGCAGTGCTATGAATAGAATGAACTTGATATATTTGTCACAACTTTTTTCTGATCTGATCTTTACTTCAGATGAACATGACATGGACTTCGATCAGTATGGCATACATATAAAAGTGAAGTTCAGGTGACTGGATTTTACATCTTTTTTCTTTCCTTTCTCTTTGGTTAATACTTTTTGTTACTTAAGTATGATCCTAACGATATGTAGATGGTCTGAAGACCTCAATGATATCTGTTTTTGTGCGAGTAAATAAAAAATTGCATCCCTCATCAATACTTATCAACCACCCATCATATTAGTATTGGCTTTTTTTATGGGGTGAATGAGGGTGTAAGCAATTTTGTAACTTAACCTTATATCATATCAAGAATATATTACTATTATTTTGTCAGTAATGCCCAATTTTGATGGTAGTATATCACTTCAGTTGATTTTTTATTTGCTTCTCATTGTCATCATCAGGCAAGCAGGACAACTTCAAGTTCTCAGTGCGCACCACCAGTCTGGAGGGGTATCATTCATAGTAACCTTTTTTCTTCTTCGTTAATGAACATTATCTTTTAACTGTTTCATGAAAATTTCTCTCTTTATAGGAACGTTCAGTTTCAACTATACTTTATCTTGTTTCCCTTCAAGACCTAACTAACTGCCCATTTAGGGTTGTTGATGAGATAAATCAAGGTAAGTTATTTTATTAAGTTTATGCCACTTGTTGCATTATAACATCCTGCAGGGAAGAAAATTCAATTTTTGTCCTATATGTTTCAGGAATGGATCCTATTAATGAAAGAAAGATGTTCCAGCAACTAGTGAGAGCTGCCAGCCAACCCAATACACCACAGTAAGGACTGATATCATTAACTTTATAATTTTTGTCTGTCTGGTTTGGCAAGGTAGGTATAAAATGATTAGTAGAATAACAATATGCTACTACTATAGTCACCACTTTGTGCTCACAGATGCCTGAAAGTGTCTGATGATAAACTGTAAAGTTTCTACCCATAGAAGGAAATAATTACAAGAGATGACAATATCGCCCGTTTTGAAGATAAATGAACATAAAATGTGGTGCAGAGATATTTTTTCCCAAATCATTCATTTTAGGGATAATTGCGGATCACTACACTAAACTATGCACGTTTGGCACTTAACTACCCTTAACTTTGTTAACCTTCACATGACTACCCTAAACTATCAAAAAAACCATTATATCAGTTATGTTTAACAGAAAATGTCAATTAATTGATCATGTGCAGTGCACATGATCAAATTATTTCGAAAATTTCCTAAATACCCCTCCCCTCGCATTTCTTCATTCTCATTCATCTTCTTTGAAGATTCCGGTGACCGGAAAATTCATGGATTGAATATTCCAGCCGCCGGAATCTGGGATTCTAGAAAACGCAATGATGATTTGGTACGTACGAATTTTTGCTTGATTCATTAGGATCATAATTTCTTATCTCATGTTCATGATATTGGGTAATGGAGGATTCAAAAGGTGAAATAAAAATCAAACTCATCATAAACATAATTTTATAACAAAATCCAGTAACAATAATAATTTACAGAAAA